>CAKALU010065960.1:20669-52297 GCA_916700995.1 Hozukius guyotensis
TGTCCTTATATCATTCTGCATTTACGTACTGTAAATTAGTGCAATCATGCCATCTCGCTGAAGTCGGCTTCTATCAATCATGAGTTCGTTTGCACCTTCACGTGTACAAAAACAAAAGTCGAGAGGAATCACAGGTTTTTATTGAATGCAGTTTGTCATTTTAACAGAAAGGTGCATTTCACAGCGGATAAATGAACTGTACAAAGTATTTATGCAATTATAACTGGTTTTAGATTTTTTTTTTTTTAATGATTATTGCGATTTCAGCAAGTTTTGTTACTTGTTGCATGTCTATTAACACAGCTGACTTTCTGTGTCAGTGCATTGTAAATGTTCTCGGCATTATATTTTGTTCTTTTTGTCTTTTTTTGTTTGGAGGCATTGTCTGATGAGTTCGACCGAGCGACAGGTTTGTGTACAGAGCCGGAGATCGTGTCCCCAACTCTGGGTGGACTTTTGTACTCTTTATGGGAAAAAAACAATTAAGGACTATTGAAGAAGAAGAAAAAAAAAGAGAAACTCTTGGATTATTTTGGTGGTCTCGTATTAGACTGCATTACTACAGTATCTGGTGTGCAATCTGTGATAGCTGAATGTTCCTTGTATATTTGTGTTCACTACATCCTCCAAGAGCAGAAACAGTAGAGTAACCTCCCCCCCCCCGACCTCCTTACAGAGACAAAATGTTACAATAACGCAATAGATCTGGTACTTATTCTTTTAATTTCATTTCAATAAATAATTGCTGTTTACCACCAAAGAACAGACTCAATTCTTTCATTTTGTTGTGTCACAATACCCAAAAAAACAAAAACAAAACAATAAATCCCATGTACTTCAACGTACACTCTTTTATTACCGTTATTCACTTTATTTAGCCAAGCAGGACTGTGCTGCCCACCAGCTGCTAACAGCTAACGTTAAATAGCTCTCCTGCTGATTTCAACATGGATTTGTTGTTCACAATGTAGTATTATCAGGGACATTTTCTATTGTCCCCGGGACAACGGGACGCCGTTAGTCTCGAGCCCTGATCCTCTTACTGTAGGAAAACAAGTACTATCACGTTTTCAGAATTTTGGCATCGACTTTTTCTGACATTTTTTCAGACTTTTTTTCTGACATTTTTTCAGACATTTTTCTGATATATTTTGGACTTTTTCAGACTTTTTTTGACATTTTTTCAGAAATTTTTCTGATATTTTTCAGACTTTTTTTGGACATTCTTTGGACATTTTTTGGACATTTTACAGACTTTTTCAGACATTTTCTTCTGACTTTTTCCAGCCTTTTTCTCATGACACCCCTAATTTTGGGACAAGTTGTCTCCATGATGTTTCGGGTAATCTTTTGTAAATTATGAGCATAAATTGTTAATTTGAGGGAAATAAAGGAATCTGAAAAATATATAGTGTATAAAAAAAATATACATTAGGATCACAAATTACTACACTAGTTTCAGTGATGATTTATCAACAAATAGTGCAACCACCTCTTGCTCATTTATCCGATGCACAGAGGATTGTGGGTCAGAATAGCCAGAAAAGCATGCTGGCTTGTATATACTGCAAAATGTGATCGGATGTAGGAGGACATGCTGGTATTTTTGGCATACTGCGTTTGACATACTATGTATTGGGACCTATTAAATCTTTTTCTGGCATCCTAAAAATAGTATGGTAGTATGGGGTGTTGGAACGCACGGCATGATTCAACAACCCACTCAGATTTGGCTCCCCTTCCTATGTCACATGCAGGCTCTATTGGAATATACTGGACACAGCTTGAGAACTACCTTTGCAAAGGTGCACCATATTTTCCTCTCAAGCCAATCAGAGCAGACTGGACTTTTTCAGGGGGAGGTCTTAAAGAGACAGGCGCTAAAATGAAGCGTTTCAGACAGACAATATGAGAAAAATAATGTGTTTTTAACAGTAAAGCATGTAAACACGTTCTAGTAGAAACCCAAAATACAATTATGAACCTAAAAATAAATAGAATAGAATAGAATAGAATAGAATAGAAAGCTTTTTTTGTCATTGTATTAAATACAACGAAATTCACAGTTGCCACTTCTGGTCAGTGCTTTAAAACAAATATTTGACAAGACTAAACGCGGCAGGTCAAACATATAACAGGTAAAACACACACAGTTATAAAGCAAATAAACCAGGTAAAGTAGATGTAATAAATAAATAAATATAAACAGAGGTATTACACTAGAGGAATAAAATAGGTCAAATAGATGTAATGTAAACAGAGGTAATTGCACTTATAAAATAGGTAGGGTATAGATGTAATAAATAAAATGTAAACAAAGGTAGTTGCACCTGAGGTATATATTGCAACAAAGGATATATTGCACAATCAAACTATTTCACATTCAGTGTATTAATATTGCACAGATTTATTGTTTGTTCAGTGTCCGTATGGCCCAGGGAGTGCGAGTCTGGAGGAACATGATATATCCCCTTTAAAGTTTTTTTTATTTCTAGTTATTTCTGAGAGTTAAACTGTTATCAGCACAATTTATTTTGTTTGAAAAAAAGTCAAAAAGAGGAAAAACAGAGAGGAAAAATTGCATATAGAACACTGAAGTCGGTGATGAGTTTTACAGTATGGTCCTTGAATGCAACACAATAGTTGCATCATGCATGAACATTATTAGACCTTTAATGGGCTTAATATGGGACACTGATTATTATTACTGGTGGCTGTCTACTGCAGCATGAAGCAGAGACACAGAGACAGGCTGAGACAGACAGAGACAGAGAGGCTGTCTGTCTCTGCAGCAGCAGACAGACCTGTGTGAAGTTACACACAGAAACACACACTCACACCGGAAGTTATGAGACTTGTACTTCAAAATAAACCTCTCCTTAAAACAAGCAGAATAACTACACTCACTGGGAGACTTTGAATTGAATTGAATTGAATTGAATTGAATTAATTGAATTTAGAACAGACAGCTAAATGTATTGTTATCATGGTCGTTTGTTAAACGCTCCATTTAGCAAAAGCTCTGACAAATATTTAGATTTTTTCCTGGTTGGGTTTATGGTAGGATCACAGGTGGACCTTTAAAACGATTATTTCATGTAATTAAAAAAAAACACATCCCAGATAATAAAAATGAGAGTGATCAGACAATGTCTATAATAAGTGTACTTAAGTACAATTTTGAATACTTATAACTGGTTGGGTTTGATTTACACATAGATGCAAAGATTGTGTTCAATGTAGCTTGGCATGTTTAAATTCTAGATAAAAAAAAATTAGGTGTTTTAAACAGTTATAGACACGTTGCAAATGGCAGTTGTAGTGAAACAACACCACATGTAAATACTCTAGTACATTTTTTCAAACTACTTACTATTATTTTATGTGATTTTTTTTAAATGTGCAAGTGATTTTGTTATATATATATATATATATAATGTATTATTCTTTTCTAATAAAATAAAATAAAATAATAATAAAATAATTCTATTTAATTCTTTCATGTGATTTGTGCTTATGTTGTGATGAATAAATAAATGGAAGCAACTACTGAATGTAGTGGAGTAGAACATAAAATGGAAGCAAGTAGGACTTTTTTAACACTGATATTTAAAGTGTAGGTAAAGGCGATTTTGTTTGTTTCTATTTTACCTTTTATATTTGTCAACCCCTTGAAAAATTCTATGAATCAGCCTATCATAATAATATATTAAGGCTGGATAACACCATTGTCTCTGACCCCAACCATGTTTTGAACAGTGAATATGAATTGTTACCATCAAATCGGGGGAGATAAAGTGTTCCACGATTTAATAAGGTTAGACTGAAGCACTCTGTTGTGCACCAGTCAATCCTAAAACTAAATATGGAGCCTAATCCCAGATCAAATGTACGTTGAAGGGCCCTGAATAGCGTCTTCTGTGATTATAATGTTTAAATGTAAGTATCCTTGTTTCGTGTCTTTGTCCTTTTTGTGATGTTGCAAATGGAGCTGCTGTGATGCAAAACAAATTTCAGACCTGTCTGACAATAAAGTATTATCGTATTATCGTCGTATCGTATGTCTTTTGGGTGTGTATAAATAAATTAAAAAAAACTAATTAAATATTAAAATACATTTTTTTTTTTTAAATGAACGAATAAATAAATAAATAAAAAACGAAAAAACGAAATAAATAAATAAGTGGAAGCAACTTGTTCCCTCAGCAGAGCTTTTACTCTGAAAGTATCTCCCGGAAGCAGTGGGCCGTGACTATATAAAGCTTGGTGGAGGTGGGAGGAGGATCAGACTGAGAGAGACTGAGAGAGAGACTGCGGTGATAAACAAACACACGCAGCAGCAGCAGCAGCAGCAGAGCTGTTAGGATCCGCTCGAGCTCCAGTGCAGCTCCTTTGACAGCAACGGCTGACTACCAGGAGAGAGAACTGACCTTCTAATCACGGACGGACCGAGCTATTAAAGACAGAACCGGGACTTTATATCTGGAAACCCCCCAACCAGGATCTGTATCCCCCTTTCTCCCCCTCCTGGACTCGGCTTATGTGACACATTCACGTCGTTAACGGCGGCGGAGAACCGAGAGAAACATGACGGAGCTGAGGAAGCGAGGAGGAGGAGGAGGAGGAGGAGGTGGAGACACCGACAGCACCGACAACATCAGCGACAAGGTAAACACAACCGGTACCGGTAAACCCAACCGTTACCCCCACGAGACCTCGCCCTGAAAAACACGTTAGTCCGGTTTGTTGTCACTAGACGCCGGCGAACCGGTCCAGCTAGTTAGCTAGCTTAGCTTAGCATGGGAGCTAATTAAGCTAGTTAGTTAGCATTAGCTGCTAGCTGGTAATCCTGCAACATCCATCACAACACAGCAATGGTAACGACTGTGTTGAGGAATAACGACTTGTGTTTGGTGTGAGGTTCATGTCCTCATCATGGCTGTGAATGAACACTGTCATCATGATAATAGACTCATTAATGTCATGCTGCAGAGCCTTATATATGTGTGTCAGCTGAATATTTAATAATAACCTTATTTTTCAGTGTTTTGGTGCCTCTTTCCCCATTTATTTGAACCATTCTTTGCAACAACAAGATCACCAAAATACTTGACTGAAATGGCATATGTCATACTACCCCATACTGTGAGTGAGTCAATAACAAATCAAGTGAAAGAGACTAATTATATTAAAATTGATTTATATTATTATATTGCAGATATTTGGCAAGATTTCAAAAGCAACTATGAAAAGTGAAGCTGTGCCAAATGCACTATGCATCATGGCTGGGAATGTCACTACATTTTCACACTGTCATTATGATAATAGACTCAATCAATGTCATGCTGCAGAGCCTTATGTGTGTGTCAGCTGAATATTTAGCTTTAAAGTTGGATTTGTGTTGTTGAATTGCAGCATTAGAACAGGTGTAAGGCTTGGAAGGCCTCTTGGTTTGTATTGTTAGGTATGAAGGGGTGCTCAGGTGTAAATGAGGGCTCCAGTGCTCTCCAAAAATGCTCTTAAATAACATTATTTTGCAGTGTTTTGGTGCCTCTTTCCCCATTTATTTGAATCTTTCTTTGCAACAACAAGATCACCAAATACTTGACTGTTATACTTCTCCATACTGTGAGTGAGTCAATAACAAATCAAGTGAAAGAGACTGATAATATTAAAATAGATTAATATTAGATAGCAGATTGAATTGATTCATCATTTGGCAAGATCTCAAAAGCAACTATGAAATGTGAAGCTGTGCCAAATGCACTTCCACTTTGTTTACAGGTAGTGATTATAGTGCAATTAATTAATTAAGCTTTAATAATAATGAGCTTGATGGTTCATTGTTGTTCTTGGAGACAGCAGGTGACAAATCTCAAGTCTCCACTCAAGGTCTATTTACTCCCATTGTTCTGGAGCTTTTGATTGAATTGCACCGTCTCCCTTCAAGGCAATTTTATTCTAGGCTGTCAATCGATTCAAATATTGAATCGCAAATTAATCACACATTTTTAATCTGTTACAAAATGTACTTGTAATTGTCAAGTATTTAATACTCTTTTTAACATGGGAGTGGACAAATATGCTGCTTTATGCAAAAGTATGTATATATTTATTACTGGAAATCAATCAACAACACAAAACAATGACAAATATTGTCCAGAAACCCTCACAGGTACTGCATTTAGCATAAAACAATATGCTCAAATCATAACATGGCAAACTGCAGCCCAACAGGCAACAACAGCTGTTAGTGTGTCAGTGTGCTGACTTGACTATGACTTGCTCCAAACTGCATGTGATTTTCATAAAATGGGCATGTCTGTAAAGGGGAGACTCGTGGGTACCCATAGAACCCATTTTCATTCACATATCTGGAGGTCAGAGGTCAAGGGACCCCTTTGAAAATGGCCATACCAGTTTTTCCTCGCCAAAATTTAGCACAAGTTTTGCGACATCGCCACAAGCTAGTATGACATGTTGGTACCAATGGATTCTTTAGGTTTCATAGTTTCATATGATGTACCTTGGTATGATGTATCTTCACTCTAGCTCTAAAACTGATGAAAATAATTGGTGGTAGCTGCCTTAAAAGTACTTATAGTGCACCTACAACTCAATGCCATTCCAGACAGTCTTTCCAAGCAACAGAAGATGGAAGAAATAACACAATTCACAGGTTATATTGTTAATAGTAGAGCTGACCCTTCTTAGTGGATTAGTCGACTAATTGGTTGTTTTCGTCTACTAAGATTAGTAGGTTTTTTTTGTTGTTGCTTTTTTCCTGCTGAATGACTTATTTCCAAGAAACTTATGAACACATCTCTGGTAAACACAAGATTTAAAGTGGTGCTTCTGTGTGATTCTTTGTGGAGAAACTCAGTTTTACAGATCTGTTGATTAAATCAACGATTAGCCGACAAAATTGTATGAGTGTTAGTCGACTAAGAATATCTTTGGTTGAGGACAGCCCTAGTTAATAGGTCATGTTATAAGTGGCAGATAGAGACTGGAGGTGAAACCCCGCCACAATACGATCCCTAACCATCCCAGTAACTCCTTGTGATCAGTAGATTACTTGATAAAGAACATATTCATTAGTTGCAGCCCTAAATGTGCAAACTGTAACTATATTCTCTATATTTTGTTTATAGTTTGTTCTCTTCATGTTTGTTTGGACGGATGCACCAAATCTTGTTTGTGGTTTTATACTATCTCCATCTTTTTATAAGCTGAATGTTCAGCTACCACACAGCTATAAAAAGTCTCCTTATTCCCTCCGAGTCTTCCCCTCAGTGGGACAGTTTCAAAGGTTAGACCGAGTCAACCCCACCTAACAGCTCCACTCAGGCGTCCTCCCACCAGCCCCCGTGTAACGTACGCAGGGGTCGTTGAGCAATCCCACCCGGCCCACTGATTAACTCGCCTCACAGAGAACAGAGCTCTCTCACCGATACTCTGCATAATGTCTCTGAAACTGTGCCAAGGAGTTCAACAGTATGGCCCAGAAGCCTTGCAGACCTCCATTAAATCAGACATGTGCTGGTGCTGTACGTCTGCTTCACACAAGGTCACCTCTCTAGGAAAGTGTGTCGGAGTCACCGTAACCAATTTCCATATTACCTTGATGCCCGAAAGTTGAGTGTTTTTACTGGATGTGCCTGGCAAACATCTCCAGGAAAGATATACAGTATATGAGAATAATTTGTGCAGGGCTGCAACTAATGATTATTTTCATTATTGATTAAATGTTAATGTCTTTGTTTATCATTTGGCCTTCAGAAAGTCAGTGCATTGTGAAAAAAAATCTTATTTTCTCTGACAGCAGAAAAAAACCAAAGATACTCAGTTTACTATCATAGAAGAGGAAGAAAAAACAGTATATATTCATATTTGAGAGGACACTCAGCATACACTTAGTGCTAGTTCACACTACACGACTTTAGCCCTGATTTTCTGCTCCCAGACAGCTTTTGGAGCTCCCTGACAAAACCCCCAGATCATAGACAAATCAGCGTTTGCTCGCCGATGCCTCGCAGACACATTCCAGATATCTATCTTGCTAAACATCTGGACCTGTCAGGGACTCCGGCCACAAGCTACAGCCAATGAGAGCGTGAGACACGGGTTGATGGGAAACCTGGGGGAGGAAAAAAGAGTGTGGAAACCGGTGAAACAGGCTTTTGTTAACATGTGCCAACAACAACATCAGCAATGTGTCTCGTGTATGGTATCATGTCATTTACTGTGTATTTCTCACATGTGTTTTCGTGACAAAACATAGCTTGAAGACCTCATCTGGGATTCCTCCTGGTGAAAGATCTTGTAGTGTGTGAGCTCCAACCACAATGACTTTAAGACTCCTGATTACAAGACAGCAAGTTGTGTAACAGTACAGAGATTTGACGACTTTGAAAGTCATGTAGTGTGTAGTACTTAACTTAAGTCTAATCAGGCCAGGCTCGGGTCATGTAGACCGGGCAAGGGTCCGACTCAAGCTCATTTAATTTACCTCCTTTAATTGTGCCCATTATTTGCCTGGGCACTGCAGAACACACATGTATATGGGTGAAATAAATGATTTATTATCATTACATGTATTATTTATTGTTAGTATATTATTTTATTATTATTTAAATTATTATTAAATATTATTAATAAATTATTTTAAGAGTTTTTTCACACATTTGAGAATTTATTTGAGTTTGTTATTAAATACCTGCAACGATCCCACCGCAGCAATAAGTGTGTCTCCCCATTAATAGAGGTGCTGCACGTATTTACACACGATGCACAGCAGCGTAACTTCATTGATTATTTAAATATGTCAAAAATGACATGTAGTGGAGCTTTATTCATTTATTTTTCATCACACAACTCACAATCGCAGTGACAGGATATCATTGCATCCTGTCACTGCATCCCAAAATAAATAAACAAACACCCCTTATAAATGTGCTTCAGTTACCGCCAACTCTCTGAAGACGCTAATAACTTTTGCAGTGAGGCTCATTTGCATAGATGGAAGCAGATTTTGTGCTAAATGTATGCATGTTACCTAATTTAAATATGTGCAAAGAGCACAGGAGCACTGAGACGCTATTTGCTCGGCAGCGCAGTTAGGGGTGCATTTCAAAGAGGGTGCTTTGAAAATTAACACAGTTTCTTATTTGCACTGATTTAGTGGCCGCAAAAGCCACTAATCCTTTTGTGAATTTAACCCTGAGTGTGATGATGAAAGTGCCACAGCAAGCTAAAAAAAATCACCTGACAATCAAAAGTTTGAGGTAGTGTAACTTGAGAAGTCATACTTTTTTTTTTATAAATAACATTTTTAGTTATTTATTTAATGTCAGACTGAGCCTTAAAAAGATTTATTTGTTTTTGGTGATGCAGATGTAGTGTTATACATCACCTAACAGCCTCTTTGTAGAGTCAAATGAAGTATATAGCCTAGATTAAGATTGTGAAATCCTTTGTTAGGCTATATAAAGCCAATTTACAATTAGATTATGTTGGTTGCATCATGATAGTCTGTCTTGTGCAACACAACCAGGATCCAACCAGCCCAGGCTCTCACACTAAAAACAGATTGACTTGTGGAACTGAAATACATGATGCACATGTCATCTATATGTATTTGTTCCTGGTTACTGTTGCCTGGCTGTGTGTGTGTGTTTGCAGTTTGGTCTTTCTGGCTCAGTGCCATACTCGACGTCTCATTAGTGTCCCAACTTGTTATTCCTCACCTCCTCCAAAGTCCATTTTTGTCCCTCAGCTGTCTCCAGGAAGCCGTCTGTCCCAACACAGGAGACATGTGAGAAGCATGACTGGACATATTCAATCAGTGAAACCCTGTTAGCTAACCCGTGTTTACATTTATAGAAGAGATGTCCTTTCTTTTTAAGTTCATTAAAAATGTTGTTGCGTAAATTCTCAGAAGGATTAGAGGTGGTACTAATAATAGACAATGTGATACATTCTTCTACAAGATTTTATCATTGTTAATACCATCAATTAGGGCGACAAATTTTATTTTCAATTCCGATTTTGGCTTCCAAAGATTATGAAAACAAGATAATCAAGATAAAAAAATTATTGTGCCGCAGTCCATTCACAATGATGCTCTTGTTTTCTCTTGTGTTATCCCCTCGTGGAACCTCTAAAAAAAATAGCATTTTGACACTTAAACATACGTACTTTGACCAAATTTTGAATGTTCGGCCCACTGTGAAGCTACAGAATGATATAAAAAACTCCAAAATAATGGACCCACCCTTTAAAAATACCCTGATAACAATACATAATACAATATTTATTTTTAAACCACTCAATACGAACAAACAATTTTGACAAGGATCCCTTGAATTTGGTTATTTAACAATTGTGGCCTATGCATGTACTGAGTTGTTGGGACATTATACAGTTGACAAATAAACTTGTAAGTGCTGTCTGGAGGACAAACTATGTGATGGAGACACTGTTTGAGCACACATTAGTTGTTAGAGGCGAATATACAATCATCTCAACATTCAAATTAGCAAATGACGCGAGGAAAATTAGCTTCGCTCTTTGTCTGAACACTCTCCTCTCCTCTTTAAGAACGTCTTATAAACAACTGTCTCACACAACGTGACATGTTGATGTCTTTGAGATGAATGTTTCCTGTGTGAGGTCATTTTTATCCTCTGTAGTGTTTTTATTAGGCTGGCAAATTACCACTCCGCCACAAGATGAATGCTGCTAATGTTTGTGGCTAAGAAGTGTGTGTTTGCAAACACTTTGGCTGCTAGCAAGCTGCCGTATGGAGGTCGAAAGCATCTAGCTGTCTGAAGTGAAAGCTGAGGAAATGATACAGGATAGGTTACAACAGCTACTGGGGATGTTAGACGTTTGAGGTTAGCTTCTATCCTTGTTCCTGTTCAAGGGTGTCTTCACATTAAGCATGTTTTATTTGAAACCTGGAGTGTTTACTCCATTAGTTATTGGGTGTTTTGGCAGGTGAGAACAGTATTCAAATAGCATAAATGCTTCAAAATGTGAGTTTCAGGCTTCTAAGAGAAATACAATGTGGCCCATTACTGAGTGAAAATAGTTCAGTCATTTGAGGAAATGACCACAGAAAAAGAAAGAGTTTATGACACTTGGATGATGACTAACAGTCAGTAGTTCCTCTGTTTGGAAAGCCAAGTACAGCTAAATGAATAAAGGTCAAAGCAGATCATATCAAGTTATTTCTTGACATTTAATTAACAGTATTAAAATCCGAATGGTGAATTATTGTATCTCAAAGAGCACAGACGATGCTATCATATTCAGCTCAGGGTTATAAACTGGAGTCTGACTTTGTTTTGACTTCCTCTGACCTGGGCAGGATGACGAGTTGCAAAACCTCAGCCTACGTAATTAGCTACGTGTGAGTCCTTGTGACTTTTGTTTACAAGCCCTGATTGTGTAATTTGACGGTGTGTGAGCTGGATTTAACCACATACAAAGATGCAGCTGAAGATATTCTTCCTGGCTGTATCTTCTCCCTCTTTCCTCTGAAAGGGTAAAAGGTCTGCAGACTGTCAGAGGGAGAGAAATAAACCCGTCAGGCAAATGATGGCAAATAAAACTTCTGCTGTCTTTGTCAGCTAGTTTGAGGTGTTCAGACTTTCAGTGCCGAGCTGACGGGGTTTAAGCAGAGATGAGTCGACCCTATATGTGGAGGTTAAAGGATCATTTAGTTGTGTCACAAACTGCAGCAACACCCAAGCTTATCATGTTCACATGAGGCATACTTTATATAGTCACTGAAGACCACTAAGGTTAAATCCACACTAATTTGTTTTCGTTTTAAAAGGTTTACTACGTTTACACCTAGCGTCCGCACTACTCCGACATTTTCAAACCCCTAAAACAGAGACGTTTGGAAACGCTGCTGACCCCATTTTAGTTTGAAAACTTCGTGGATTATGTTTTAGTCTGGACAGGCGGCAACGGAGGCTTTTGAATGCGATGATGCAAACACCCACGTTCGGTCTTATCAGTCACGACATGTCCTTCCCTGATTCGTCACGCCCCTATCACATGACCCTTTTCCGGAAGAAAACATACAAACTCCATACAGCCTTGACTACCAGTGGTTATTTCAACAAATTACGGGCGTTGCTGGCCTTGATGTCTATGCTAGCAGCTGTTGTGCATTTAAATACTGTATTTTATAATGCTACTACGGCCTACATGCACAGGAGGCAAGCTATTATTCGAGCGATTTGCATTTATCAGCCCTACATGGAGCGCCGGTTTTGGGTGAAGTAATCATGGGCCTTCCTTTTGTTATGTATGCTTGTTTTGTTATGCAGAACTATTGTAAAGTTCACAAAGAAACTGTAAACGAACAAAGCTTAAGCTACCCGGTAGAGCTAAGAGTGTGACAACAACGAAACCAAGGGGAAACCAGTGAGACACGTGTTGACCAGATTTCTTGACCCATAATGTAGTAAACTGTTTATTTTTGTAAAGTATAGTAACCTAGTAGCAGCCTAGTAGTATTGGAGTATCTATGTTGGTAGCTACTGTAAATAAAACTACTTTTTTTGTAACTGTGTTTGACAAATATATTTATTTTTTCTGCTAAATTCGTCTCTGTTTAAGTGACATGTGTGCATGTGTGGGAAAGATGGCTTTTCTTCCTCTGTAGTATTTTCTGTAACTAAGCAACCAACAACAATCTGCTTCCTGTCTAGCATGCACAGTGTATGTGAATGATCATGTGACATGTGCTTTCAGGCGTGTTAGTATGGACGGAGATTATTTCTAACACAATGCTAAAACGCCTGTGTGCACAGAGATCATTTTGAAAATGAATTGTTTTGTGGACTAGCTGAAGTGACCCACATATATATGTATATATTCACACCTTCCCTGTGTGCTGTCTCCAAGGCCAATATTTACTTTCATTAATTAGTCAGCCACACACACACACCCCCAGCAGTGTGTGTTTGATTTGACCCGGTGCTCTTCACACCGCTGCTCTCCCGTCGTCGTGGTCCTGCATACTGTTGTTGCGACCGTTAGCGCCTGCTCAAGACTCCACATGACAGTTGACCTTGGTGGGCTGTCTGCTGGTCGGCTGGCCGTCCCTCAAGCCTCCAGCAGCAGCGGCGGCGGTGGTGGTGATGATGGTGATGGCAGCAGGCCGTTTAACGCTCTGCTGGTCACAGCTTCATTCTGCTCAGTTAGAAATGTCTTTGGACAGCAGAGGAGCCTTAACTGCTCTATTTTTAAACTCTGCATACAGATAACCTTGTTTATTTGGTGTTTTTAACCTCATGGTTTGTGAATAACAGACTACAGATGTGTTGTTGTGTCTCCTTTATAATGGCTCTTTGTGCTGCAGTTTGGTAGAAAAAGCAGAGCGGTTGTAAGCTTAAAGCTGCTTCTAGCAGCAGTGCTACTTCAGGTCAATGTTGCTGATTAGCTTAATTCCTTGCTGCATGGGTGAGTCCATGTAGGCTGTAGCTTACTCAGGGATCCTCTCCCCTGTGACCAGAGCCAGCTGCTGTCTGCTGGTCTGGACCGTACAGGTGTGCAGGCTTGTTTGTTGTGCTATTATTGAGCCTTCGAGGCTAAATTAAACCTGTCTGAATTAAGACTGTGATTGGGAAGACGGTGCTGTGGATTCATTTCATTCATTTAATTTTTATGTATGTCTTTATATTTATTATGATTATTCCTATTATTATTAATACTATTATTATTGTTGTTGTTAATATTTTATTTTCAATTTATATTTTATTTATATATTTCTTATTATTTTTTTTAAATATATTATATTTTTCTCCCTTGTTTTTGAATACTTTGTTTTTAAATTTACAGTTACTATCTGTTATTTTATGTACATATTACTTTATTTGTTATGGTTTAGGTTAGGGATGGGCAATGTGATGATATATATCACCAAAAAATATCTATCGTATGTATTTTTCTATATCGTTTCTATTGCAATATAGGCTAGGCCTATATTTATTTATTTTTTTCTCTATAATTTCACTTAAAACTGTTATGTTCATTTTGCGCTTAAGTTCATAAAATGTTAAAATACTCGGTACTTTTCATTTGTAAAATATTTAATTCACACAGAAGTATACAAAATAGGCTTTACCATGTGGTTATTTCATATAAACTATTTATATATTGAATTATCAGAAAACATGCTATTTCGGGATATATATTATTATCGGGATATTTATTGTTATCGAGTTAAAAATGATCTATATCATGCTAGAAGATTTTGCCCATATCACCAAGCCTTATTTTAGGTTGTTTTAATCATGTACTGCATCACTTCAGGGTTAATTTTCAAATGAAGGCAGGATCTTGTTGTCGCTGATGAAATTTGTCAATTGTACCAACTTGAGCCTGTTCAGAGATCCTGTTGTATTCAACAAAATAAAAGCTGTGAGCTCATACTGTTAAGCGGCAAAGATCTTAAGTCATCATACCCGAAGTAAGAATCCATTTTACCGTAATAGGTCACTTTAAACAAACCTGTGCGACAGACCGTTCTGTTTATATGTTCTTATTGTCAGTCATGCTCCTGGCATTCTGGGATAGATATCCATACACATCCCTAATCAAACACACACCACAGCAGGAAACTACTTTTTATCTGCAGGGCACAATGGCATGACTAGTTAATCCTCTCACCCTGAAACAGTCTGTTTATTATTAGTTCCACATGAAAAGCGAAGGACACTAAAAGAAATGTCCCAGAAGCATCGGTTCAGTGAATCAATATGAGATTTCCTTTTTATTTCTTTTTTTGAAATACCTCTGACTTGTGTAAAAGTTACATTTCTATTACAGATTTTATAAAATCCTCATAATCCCCATCAAATCGTCTCTTCTGCGTTTCAGTTTTGCACGTAGATAACTGCTGTTCTTGTAGTTTTCTTTCCTCAGTGCATCGTCTCATAGCGAATCTCTTTCTTCAGTCTGTCTGTCTGAAATGCTGAAACATGATACAGGTGGTGTTTTCTGTCTGTAGTTGCTGGTAAAATTTAATCACAAAGTTATCGTTGTTTCATCTAAATGAAATGAGATGCTCAGATTTTATCGACGTGAGCTTAGAATGTGGATACAGAAAACACAGTATCATGTTCGAGCTTTGCAGAAAGACACATGAAAGAAACCCTGTTAAAAGAGAATAATACACTGAGGAATGAAAGCTAGATGAGCAGCAGCTAGCCTGGCTTAACAAAATAAAGCTGCCTTAACAGATAACGGCTTTAATGCACAATTATATTCTCTGAATCTCTGGTATCGTGACGTCTCTAATTCAGACCAAAAACAGCCCTGCGTTGTTTCAGGTTCCGGTTAGATGAACACGGCCTCAGTGTGGACGTGGCTTGAGCTACTTGTCACCTGTCCTCTTGTCTGATCCCGTCGTCTCTCTTCCTCTTCCTCCGGCCTCTCTGCAGAGAAGACATTAATAGCCAGGAGGAGGACAAAGACAATAGTCGAGCTGAGCTGCAAGGACAGTCACAGACCGTAGAAAAACATGGACAGTGAATGTGAATTTTTGGATGCACCGCCTGCTGTGGCTTCCTTCATGTTTAATTTCATGCTCCGTTAGCAGTGTTTTTCTTTTAGTATTTACTGGTGATGATTACAGGCACTCAGGCCCAGGACTTGTTTGACCCCCACATAGCATAACTTTGATTGTTATCACACAGATTTGCACAGGATTGTTTGACTGTGGGGTATTTACACAGCGGTTAGCATACTTTAACACAAGATTAATAGTGTTTGACAGTTTAATTAACAGGCTTGAGTACATTCACCCAGATTAGGACATAATACTGTGCTGCTCGGCATGTAACACATTTGTGCGTATGAATTAAAGTGCTGACTGGGCCTGTTTCATGTTGCAGAACAAGTTACTGTTGACTGTTTCAGTGAAACCAGAGTGAGAAAATAGCATTGGCCACAAGTCACTTTGCTTTTTCTGCCAGCCTCTTTATCAGATATCAAGTTGTAATGGAGGATCTGCTGTGGTTAAACACTTAAAATAGTGAAAGAAGTGCAACAGTGAAAGTGATACCTCCATATATTAGCCTACCATCTCAAAACAGCCTGTTTTTTGCTGAACAAATTGTTGCATAGGGTTGGTACAACCACTCCAGACCCTTATATAAACTTTTGTCATTTAAAAATAATTACCCATACTCATCCCAGCATTCTGCACTGCAGTATAATCCATTAGCTGTAACTATCCTTCTTGTCAATGTTTTCATTTCTGTTTTTTTTCTGCATTTTCCTAGTACAATTTAATCAAAAATATATGCATTATCCGATCTACAAAATATGAGAAAATGGGTAAAAAGCCTAATGATGAAGTCTTAAAATAGCTGTCTGATCAACAGTCCAAAATAGGGATGGATCATTTTTTAAAAACCGTAGTATCGATAAGCTCAGACGTTAACGGTTCTGCTATCGGTATTGGAGAAAGAAAATTGATTTCCTATTTATTTAGGCTACATAAATGTTATCTTGCACCTTTTGATCTTACAAACTGTGTTTCTAATTTGTAAAAACATTAAATATGAATTTTATTAAATTATAATAGTGATTTGTTTAAAATCAAAACATGGCCGTTTCTTATGCTATAAATAATTGTTTGTTTTATTTATTTTATTTATTTTACATTTTAATTATCACATTATAAGTGATTTGTTCAAAACAATACTGTTGCAGTTGCTACTCGAATGTTAATTATACAGTATATATGACAAAATAAAACAATGTTAATTATGTTTGTTTAATTTTTTCTCTTAAAAAACAACAAAAAAGAACTGTTGAGAGAACCGTTAAAGTACCGGATCGTATCGTTAAGAGTAGTAGTAGTAGTACCATTAAAATCTTAAGGATACCCATACCTAGTCCAAAACCCAAAGATATTCACTTTAAAATGATATGAAACAGAGAAAATCAGCAAATCCTCACATTTGAGAAGCTGGAACCAAAGAATTTTTGGAGGTTTTGGTTGATAGAAGACTTGAACAATTAAAATATTATTAAAATCAACTAATGGCATGTGAGAAAAACCAAGCATGCTTACATTACAAGAGTAATTATAAAGTGGGTATACCTTTTTATAAGCATGAGAAATGAAAGACTAATAGATTATAAAGCTAAATTTGTATCTAGACGTAATTACACAACCACCTAGTTTAGTTTGATGGTAAAGATCAGGACACAAATGTTTTCCTCCATCTTTCTAGGAGATATATGAGCTGCCTGTTTTGTTTATGGTGATCAGAATAGAAACAGGTGTTCAAATGATATTTCTGTGTCAAGTGGCTGTATAAAATCAACATTTAGCTTGTGTCTGGTGTTCATTTAGTGGCATGATTATTGAAAAGAAAGCTGAGAGACTTCGGGTCCATCTAGCTTTCTCTTCAAAACCACTGCAGTCGGCTTCAACAGTTTCCTCATTAAAACCTGAGTAGAAATCTTCAATTACACGTCTTCTCTCCTTCTGAGCTCCAACACCAACTCGAGTGACCCCCGCTCTGCCTCCACCCCAACCTGCTCCCACTTTCAGCACTTCCTCAGCTAATTACGACGTCCGTCCAGGATCGGAGACCTTTATTTATGAATGAAAAGCTCTCTGATTTCACCCTGATGCTCCCGCTGGCCGTATTTAGCAACCTTTCAGTGAAAGTATCCATGAAAGGAAAGGAAATGTCCAGGAGCATCAGCGAGCCTCTCAAGTGCAAAAAGGGAACTTAATCTCCCACAACGTGTGTGTGTGTGTGTGATAGCCTCTTTTGGGCAGAAAAAACGTCTCCGCTCGCTGCTTTGTTACATGATCGACCATTACTGGTGTTAACTCACCGACAAAAGTGTCTGGCTTAATTTCTAGGGTGTCACTTGACTTACTTATTAATGAGTGTCTGAGGCCTTGTCCACACTAATTCTGCTAAATCTGAAAATACTTCCTGTTCTCTGAGTTTGGGTCTTCCATTCTCACTGATTCAGCATTTTCCAAACCAAGATGCTGATATATGACTTTCATAAATATGGCACATGTTCTACTACTTGGCAGCAGCAAGAAAGATGCAAAATGTCTGTTTTGTCCAGATCTGCCTGCCTGTAATTGTTTATATTGTGCATTCATATACAGAGCTGCAACGCAGTTGTCAACTATTAAATTAATCGGTTTGAGTAATTTTTTAAGACAAAAAAAAGTCTAGATTCTCTGATTCCAGCTTCTTAAATGTGAATATTTTCTGGTTTCTTTACTCCTCTATGACAGTAAACTAAATATCTTTGAGTTGTGGACAAAACTTTTTATTTTTATAGACCAAACAACTAATCGATTAATCAAGAAAATAATCGACAATGAAAATAATCGTTAGTTGCAGCCCTATTCATATATTTTATTTTATTTATTTATTTTTTAACCATTATTTAGTCCAGGCAAGTCATTAAGAACAAATTCTTATTTACAATGGAGGCCTGGCAAATATATAACTGATCATCCAAGTTATTTTTTTATATACCTAGGGTTCATTATTCTTTTTATTTTACTTCATTTTATTCAATTCAAGTCGTGGAATTTTGCACAGGTCATTTTTAGATATTAGAAAATGAGAGAAAAATTGACAAAGATGTTATATATCAAATACAGTTTATCAAAAGCACAGTGGTTTATCCATTTCTTAAGAAGTGTTTCGGGGGACTGTCATGTATAATCAGCATTTTCTCCCCATTTTTGTCTTTACTTTTAGTTATCTGACGCATGTGTTTACTTCTAATTATTACTAGATGACCTTCTAGTGAATTCCTTGAAGCAGAAACACTACAACTTCTGGATGTGTGGGACACAAAACTCATTCTTTCAATTAATTTTTTTTATTTTAGGTTAAAAAAAGAGGTGATTTTAATTTTAAGATTGGTGAAACTTAAAATGACAAGCCATATTTGTACTTGAAATAAATTACTGATCTGAAATGATTCTACATTAAAGCGTAAAGTGAAAATATGCAATGTAACTAAACCAGATGGTGAATTATGGATCATTTTGCAACTAGAAACCAAAGAGGACCTAACAGATGTGATGAACAGGTTTATATATAGTGATCTCACTGCTCTCTGTTACATCTGCTCGTTCTATGTTACATTCAAGAAAACAATGTCTGCGTGTGTTGTCAACACAGAATAGAGGCGCGGCGTACCTGAGGCTGCAGAGGCTGTGTCTGTTGACTGGGTTTAAATCCAGATTAAAGATTCATTAAGACCAATAAAGATGTTTGCCTCCCGGGCAGCAGCCTGTTAACCTACCTGTCGACACCAACAGGGGTAGACTTTCAGCTCCGTCACGCTCAGCCTCTAATCCTCCAGCTTCAAACTTTCTCCTTTTATGGACATTTTGGGGATTTTGTTGGGTTGAAATATGAAATATTTGGAATTATTATTATAATCAGATTCCCTTAAAATATATAAATATATTCCAGTACAAGTCACTAGATAGAATTGATAGAAACACAAAGGGGGAAAACAAACCGGAGTCCAATTTAACCGAACTAAAAAGACTACGACTTTATATTTTCCTCTTTCCAGACAGCCAGTGAGAAATGTCTCAACCACAGCCGTTTGGCTTCCTCTCTTTCGTCACCCGCCCCTTTAACTCTACTAGTCAGCCGATTATAAATAAGCCTGTCAGCCCTGTACATTCAAAGGCTTTACTATTATAATTTCATGGCTCTAATGTTGAATTTTATGCATGATTCATAACTGGAAATATGGACATGGAGCCAGATAGTAAATCTTATATGTGTGTCATACTTTCAGTCATGATCTAGCAGATATAATATAGGATAATAAAGTCACTGACGGTCTGACGTCTCTTCCTAACATATGGCGAGCGAGCAAGCGAGCTCTGGTGACTGGAGTGTGAAAAATTATAGAGATTATTATTATACAGATGTACTACGATTGATGCTGCAGCACGAGGAGGGGATGGTTTTAATCATTTCCTCAGCTAGAATTATTCATTTTTGTGATTTGTACATTGTGATAAATATTAGGCTTACAGTCATATATACTGTACTAGGCTGTAATTAAGTAGGGCTGCAACTCACCACCTTTCATTGTTGATTAATCTGTTGATTATTTTTTTTTATTTTCGATTAGTTGTTTGGTCTATAAAATGTCAGAAAATGGTGAAAAACGTCGATCAGTGTTTCCCAAAGCCCAAGATGACGTCCTCAAATGTCTTGTTTTGTCCACAACTCAAAGATATTCAGTTTACTGTCATAGAGGAGTAAAGAAACCAGAAAATATTCACATTTAAGAAGCTGGAATCAGAGAATTTAGACTTTTTTTCTTTAAAACAAATGACCCAGAATGATAAATCAATTATCAAAATAGTTGGCGATTAATTTAATAGTTGACAACTAATCGATTAATTGTTTCAGTTCTATAATAAAGAGTGATATTGATAAACTGTCAGTTACCGTCAGCGTTGATTTTGACCAGTGAAAATAGGTTGGAGTTGGAGCAGGTGCACGAAACTTCGTAATAATAGAGCCATAGCGAGCGTTTTTTTTTAAACAAGTGACACGTCACTTAGCCTGTTCGCTGACGCACGCAGCAGGTTAGGATATCTTCTTTGGGAAAAACTGAAACAATCTGATGTTCGCCCGTTCTCATTGAGTCCAGTTAGGAAGAGGTGTGATGATTTTGAAGGTTGTCTCTGGTGTAAAAGAGGAAATTTGTTACACCCAAAAAACCAACACGCTCCTCAACATTCACTTGCAGCCTTAACTTGAGTCCCAGCCAAGCTTAGAGGACACATGTAATCTCCTCTCCCTCCCAGGTGGGAGACTAAACTCTGGCCTAATCAAACCGCCGTCGTCCTGTCCTGTAGGCCTCCTCTCAGTTTAGACTGGACTCTATTTGACTACCTTAACATTTACTTGTCATTTGCATCTCAGAAGCGCTCTCAGTGTGCATCTTCTTTTCTTGATAGGATGCTGCTGCTTATATTCTTCTCTCTGTCTGTTATCACCTTGTGTACACAGCTCTGTTGTCTGCCTGTGTTTTCTACACTGACCCGTGTATCTATTGAACGCTCACTATCTTAAGTCAGTATTTGAATATCTGTCTGTGTGTCCTGACAGGAGGCCGATGGTGATGACAGGCTGGGCATGCAAGGCGACGCAGACGGAGAATGTGATGGCGACTCCAAAGCAGACACTCCAGATGTTCCTCTCTCCACAGCAGACACAGACAACACTCCACAATACCTGAACAAAGCTCTGGAGGGCCTGCCGCCCAGGTACACACTACTCAAACACTGATACTCACAAGAGGTGGAAGCCAACAGATGTTGTTTGTTCCTCTAGAGCATCACTGCTTAGAAATTTCACAGGAATCACTCTGATGCTGCCACTCTGATGTGTTATAGGATCAAGCTACAAGGATCTATTAACATTTGGTTTTATTTTTCAATCTGGACCCTATTTTCCAATGTTTTTGTGTCTCAGTGACTAATAGGGACAACACTTTTTGAAATTGGTCCAGTATTGAGGGAGAACGCTGCAGCCGCCAGCTGCTAAACAAGCTGTAATTTAATCATTTGGGGCAACCTGGCACCGTCATTTTACGACCACTAAAAGTCCTTGTTTTTGCCACTGACAGGTTCAGATTGTTATTATAAGTGTCTGACAACATTATGGAAAGGACCCTACAGAGAAATAAGACGTTTTTCTTACTTCTCGCTTGATCCGTCTGTTTGTTACTGTGAGTCTCTCTGGAAGAAATCTCGTATAATGTTACGTCGCATCCACATTGTGGAAATCATCTAAATATTCAGCAAAGACATTGAAATCTTTTTAATAACCGGAAGCTACGCTTTCTGTACTCCAACACAACAAACTCTGACAACACCGGTGTCCAGTGGCACTCCTCTCTCCAACTCTCACTTACATTTCCACCGTTGTCTTCCAGCAACAAGTCACATGACACAATAACAAACAGAAAGTGCAAGGTGAAGAAAAACATTTTATTTCTCTGTAGGGTCCTTTCCATGATGTTGTCAGACACTTATAATAACAATCTGAGCCTGTCAGTGGCAAAAACAAGCACTTTTAGTGAACGTGAACTGACCAGGTTGCCCCAAATGATTACATTACAGCTTGTAGTAGTACTTTCTGAAAGTACAGGAACTTTCGGGGTGGGGTTTGCAGGGATGACCGTAGCTGATTGGTACAACACACACACAGCGCCGCTGCTTCAATGGCTTCAACTCGTGTATTGATTGAATCATGAACAAGGAAGTACTGTAGTATTGATTTAGGACCATTTCAGGACGAGGGGAGAACATTATTCTTTGTTTGATAAACTGAAAGTAAAGTTAGACTGTGCTGTTGTTTTCCTGACTCATTAAAAAAAAAAGACTGAGAGAGAGAGAGAGAGATCGTGAGCAGCCTTCGTCTCATATCATGTTGCTTTTTCATACGTCAGCGGGCCTAATCTTCGCAGGTCTTTAGACCGCGGTGGAAACGCAGACAACAGTGGGCTGAAGGAAACTTTTAGTTCCTTGAAAAGTAGTTCCCGGGACTAAAAGTCTCGGGAGCTTTTGGTGGAAACCCGGCTTAAGTTTATATATTCTCATGAGTCCAATTTAGCTCTACGGGCTTTGTCCAAGATGGTAGCAGCAAGCCAGAAAAACGAATTAGATTAGATTAGTTTATTAGCCACACGACCAATGCCGGCGGTGGAATGGTTTTCAGTAAAGTTATTCTCTGCAGCACAAATACATAAATAGACCACAGCAGACAGTCATGGTAATGCATGTCAAGGAAGGAGTTCATCCTGATGGCTAATGGGGAAAAAAAGCTATTTGTGAAGCGTTTGGTCTTAGTGGACAGTGACCTGTAGTGCCTCTCTGAGGGAAGAAGCTGGAAGAATTAACTGAAACTCATCATGTTCAGGAAATTAAACGGGGAGCCCCAAATACGAGTAAATGTTTATATTCTGAAATCATATTTGCATGCATATGTGCTGGTCTGCTATTAGATGGTGCTATTTATTCACAGCCAGCCACGACAGAAAGTAGAACAAGTGTAAAATCTTAGATTACATGTAGGTCAACATGCAAACTTCCAACATCCACAGGGCAGGTTAATGTGCAGGTCAGACGACTTACTGGTTTTATATACCTTGATCCAAAGAAGCCTGAGCCATTATAAATTGCTGTAACAAGCGGTTTTCCCTCCATCTTGCACGAAACGACCCTGACAGAGTGATTGATCATCTTTCCCCCTGTGCATGTAGGTTAATTGGACCAGAAATAGATCCTGCAGAGATGTCTGAACATGCTCGTGTTAATGCAGGGAAGGAAATGCTGTTGAATTTGCAGCCTACCAAGGGACTCACATAGTGGGTGAAAGAGTTCAGAAAAGTTCTGTCCACGCACGGGTAGAATTTCTCAACATCTGACCAGTGACTACTGTTGATTTTGTTTTAATTCCCTCTGTGAATTTGATCCAAAATTACAGGATTATACATTTATATTGAACTGACACTCTTGATTAGTAAGTAAGGCATGTTAGGGTTCGACCTTACAATGATCATGTAGTATAAACAAACACAACAGTAATAAGTCATGGTGGTAAAAATAGCTTGTAGGTTTTAAGATAAATCAGCCAGTGAGGCCTGCCAAAGGAAAGAAATCCAGTTGACACACCTACAACAAGTCATTGAATCATCACACATTGATATATTCAAGTATTAATTATGCACCTGAATGTCAAGCTGACAGCCTGTTCTTTCAAGTATTGCGGGTGAACTCAGATTGTCATGAAAACATGTACTGCTTTGTCGTTAATGAAGCAGCATGCAAAACTGTTTTCACTGTAACTAGGAAATATATATATATATTGGTGTGGCATTGATGGCTGGTAGTAGCTTTAGCTTTGGAAACCCTCACTCAGCCATTAGCAAAAAGCAGGGAAATTACCAAAGGAAGCTAATCAATAAGGTTATGAATAATGTGAATGCTAGCACTAGCTGAGTCAAGGTTAGCTGTGCTAAATTTGGAAATAATGGGTGTATACTCCCACGTTCTGCGGGGTCAAATTACTGTTTTTGTGAATGAAGTCTGGTGGTTTTGAAGAGAGCAATATGACGGCTTCAGTTCTGACGGTGAGGTAAATCAGCTGTGGACGGGAGCGGCAGAAAAACTTACTTTAGTCACCTAAAAAAAAAAACAATATCTGTGTAAGTGTACGCTACATTTTGAATATTTTCACCACTTTACCGCCGCCACCAGACTCCATTCACAAAAAACAGTAATTTTACCTGGCAGGTGCCATTGATTGGTTAGATTGTTTCAGATTGTGTTATTATGCGACTTTGGGATCCGAACTATTGTGGCGTCCACAGCGGTACATTGCTTTGCTTCTGTGTCGATACTCCTGCAAATGTAGCAGCGTCATCATGCAGAAACCTACGTCGGGTCACATGGTAAAAACGTTTTTAGAAGGGCTTGGGAAAAGAGCATTTTGATGCTAAAACATACGTGCTTTGACCAAAATTTGAATGTAAACGTAAAAAAAAAAATGTAATGTAAACACCACTGGGAAGCTACGGAATGATATAAAAACCTCAACAAAAAAAACGAATTAATGGACCCGCCGTTTTTAAAGAAAACTTGCAGTGGTACTATTCTTTCAGCTTTTTTGACTTATATCTTGAAAAATATAGAAAAAACACAAAGCTTCCGGAAAAATAGAGGAAATACACTTTTTCTCTCTTGATAAACAAAATACTTGACCCATGCCATCTTATTTTGATATGTGCCTATAGAGAATAATCTTCATTTATGGAGTTATATGGCGAAGTTAGAAGGGGAAAGACTGTTGTTTGAGTGCCAGAGTCTTAAAGTAAACACAGCAAAGTAAAGTCTGGGAAATGCATTGAAGGCTGGAGGTAAAACTTTACACAAACAATCATTAAATTAACAATTCTTGCACAGTTTCCATTCTTGTAGTGTGGGGAAACGTGTCTTGCCAGCAGTTCAGGAGCGTCAGCAGCACCTTGAACACAAATGAACGAGGTCCTGTTTGGTACACAGATAAGAAGTGGAGGGTGTGACCAATGAGTGACGGCCAGGTCACTGGGCTTAAAGGCTCACAAGGAGGGAAGCACTAATCTTGAATGCCGTCGGAGCCGGTGTGCTGCAGAGAGGATGAACAGACTGCAGAGAGAAAGAGGGAGACGGAGGGGGATGGGAGAAAGGAGGGAGAAAGGGAAGGAAATACATTAGAAGAAGAGAGAGATAACAGATGGGGAAGATGTAGTAGAGATAAGGAGGGATGGCAGCAGATGAATGGAGCGAGCAGGACGACACCGCAGAGAGGGATGAATGGATGGACTTGAAGGTGAAAGAGAGGAGGAAGGGAGGTAGTTGAGGGAGAAAGTGAGTGATGGTGTGATGAGCAGAGAGAAGAGTGCTGAGTGGAAGCAGCAGCAGCAGCAGCTTTTTTCATGATGCAGCTGTTTTTCTTCTCCATTCATACAGCAGGCATCCAGGCTCTCTGTCCTGCTTGGCTCCTGTGCAGCTTTTAGCTGTTTCCTCTCTTTTGTTTTGCTCTCAGGCAGCAGGCGGTGCAGCAGTTTGCCTCTCAGCAACACTCACCGCATAACTCCAGATGAGTGAGGCCTCATTCCACATTTTTAGCCATGCTAGCTAGTGTCACGGCACAGGTAGTACTAGTAAAGGGATTTGTTGTTAGGTTTGGAGGGTTAATTAAGTAAGCCTTATGGCTACTAACAAGTCCTCTTCTTGTGTCGCCAAATGTGCACTGAGCCAGGTGTTGGTTTCATTTTGGTTTAAAAAAAGACGGAAACTAAACCAAAATACTTCAGGGATGAGGTATATCATTCATTGTCCATCACAGTCAAAAGTTGTTCCTTGCTATCATCTGTAGGGCTGCAACTTGACTTGTATATAGACGTTTTTATTTTATTCTTATTTTATTCTTGGTCATTGGTGCTTTATATATATATATGTGTTTATAAAATATTATATATACACCTATTTTTTCCACTACTTGTGTACATACCTGTCTATTCCTCATCTTTATTTGTCCAGCTTTGTTGTCCTTGTCCCTAGCTGTTTTTTCTATTTCTATGTAAGTATGTTTAGAGAGATACATAAAAGCCTGAGTCAAATTTTCTTGTATGTATTTACTTGGCGAATAAAAACCAATTTTTCTTCTTCTAATTTAGGATTATTTACATTGTCGATTATTCTGTCAATTATTTTCTTGATTATTTGATTAGTTGTTTGGTCTATAAAATGTCAGAAAATAGTGAAAAATGTCGATCAGTGTTTCCCAAAGCCCAACATGACGTCCTCAAATGTCAAAGATATTCAGTTCACTGTCATAGAGGAGTAAAGAAACCAGGAAATATTCATATTTAAGAAGCTGGAATCAGAGAATTTAGATTTTATTTTCTAAAAATAATTACTCAAACCAATTAATCGCTTATCAAAATAGTTGGCGCTCAATTTAATAGTTGATAAATAATCGATTAATCGTTGCAGCTCTATTGGCAACCAGTCCAAATGGCACATGTCATGGACTGACGTTTCCTCTTGTGCCACCAACAGGTCAAAGTTTTCTTTGAAATGGAAATTAAATTAAATCCTGGATGTCTAAGGGATCATGATTATGTATTTGATCCCATAGACACTCAACAATTGAGCCAAGATAGCCAATATTGCTGTTTGACATACCTTCAGACTACACCAAATACATAAAAAAAGATCTGTCCCAAGGAATTTATTAGTTTCTGACTCTGGGAAAACAGTAAAATCCCCCAAAACTACTGTATCTCTGAACTATCTCTGTAACCAAATCACACACATTTAGGCTATTCTATGTGATCTCCTTTTAACTAATGTAATATTTTTCACCTCCATTCACTGATCCTCCCCTGAAACAGTTTGGAGCCCCCCATTGGGAGCACTTTACCCACTCACACTTTAAAAACCTCTGATCTAGCTTGACATTTGTGGTTCAGAGTGAAAATTCTCAACAACTCTTGGATGGATCTGCATGTAATTTGGTGCACACATTCACCTCAGAATTATAACAACCTGAAGGGTTCCCTGTGGCGTTTTCTTGTAAACAAACACAGGTTATGTTTGCGTTCAGTGTTGCTCATTAAAACACACATCCTGGAGGGCTAACAAATGTGATGAATGCATTTCCTTCCTCATAAGACATTTGCAAATAAAAGCTAGCATTTAGCTCAAAGTACCTCTGTGCCTCACAGAGCTGATGGCATCGCTGTAGAGTCTGTTACATACTTATGATTGTAGCTAATATCGGTCATTTTACACTGTTATAAACCAGTGACTATGATCATATATTGTCCTCTCTCCTGACAGCCATCGACAAATGTCTCAAAAACAGCTGTTAGTCTTCCTCTCGTTCATCCCCCGCCCCTTTAACTCCACTAGTCAGCTGATATAAATGTCAGCCATGTCAGCCATGTAAACTGAAAGGCTCTACTATTACATTTCACGGCTCTAAATTTCAATTTTATGCATGTTTATTTATAACTGGAAATGTGGACGTGGAGCCAGCCAGTGAATCGTATATCTGTGTCATACGTTTCACTCTCCATATCTCACTTTGAATGAAAACTCAAATGAAGCGTAAATGAATTGATTAAATATTCATGTAATGTTGAGGAGGCAGTAATTCAACGTTTTCCATTCTCCACAGATGGAAGAACTACTGGATACGAGGGGTTCTGTCTTTAGCCATGATTTCAGGCTTCTTCCTCATCATCTATATGGGACCTGTCACTCTTATATTAGTGGTAAGTGACGATGATTGATACTGTATGAGTCCTCAATGTGTCTATCCTAGACAGTTCTTTCTGATGGCTGAAAAGAAAGTCAGATTTAAGTACTGACTCTCTGCTGAGGCTTTCTTGTCATGTTTCTGCTCTGTTCCCGTCATCTGACGTAGGTCATGACTGTCCAGATCAAGTGTTTCCAAGAAATCATCACCATCGGCTACAGAGTTTACCGTTCCTATGAGCTGCCTTGGTTCAGGACACTAAGCTGGTAAGGAGAACTGATGTCACAGTGAACAGCAGATATACTGTAGATGTGTTATGAACACATATATTCATTCTGAGCCGTTTTTATGGTGCAATAATATGTAAGGCTATTTAAAAAGCCAGAAACAGGCAGAATGTCTCCTTTTAAAGGTAGCACTTCGTCATTTCTTCTGGCAGCCACACTCCATTTAGCTTTCCTGGTCATCCAGTAAAACGCTGACTCAGGCCGGCTTCGTCTGCTCTGAATATGCAGCATCCACCTCCCACCACCACTGTGTTCCTATTTCTGTTCCTGTGGGGTTTTTTGTGAACACGCCACCGTTTGTGACACACCCACCGACTGTCTGTGACACACCCACCGACTGTCTGTGACAGCAGCGCTCGGTGCAGCCAGGAGCAAAGATCACTGCAATGCTGGAAGCAAAATGAAGGCTAATTGAGACTTGCCCCCTTTCACCTTTCCTCTTAACAACTACGCACACACACAGGAGGTCAATGTTCAGCTGGTAAGAAACACTGGTAGATATTCAGCGACCCACACAACACAAGAATACTGAGCACACATTTCAGATTGAAGTGCACAAAAACAGAAACTCTTGCATACACACAGAGAACTCCTTGCCAAGAAGCACTCAAACATACTGAGGAACAAAAAGAGAAACTAAATTCCTTCTGTTTTTGGTTGCCTCAGGTACTTCCTGATTTGCGTCAACTACTTCTTCTATGGTGAAACTGTTGCGGATTACTTCGGGGCTCTGGTGCAGAGGGAGGAGCCTCTGCAGTTCCTGGCTCGCTATCACCGCTTCATCTCCTTCGCTTTGTACCTCGCAGGTGGGTCTCGCCTTCACGGTAATAAAAAGAACTGCTGTATCTCGATTTAAAAACACACACATGCACTCTTTGGCCCCGTTGCTGCTTCCACTCACGCTTTCTTTAGAGGTGGATTAGATGTCACCAGACGCAGTGTGTGTGTATACTAGAGTTACAAATCACATTACTGGGGAGAAAATAGAACAAAAAGAGAAACAAAGAACTCAGGGAGACTTGCGGTATAAACTCATGAGTTTACAAAGTGATTTACGATGATGGGAACTCATCGCTTTACTGATGGGACACTTTATTGCTCTGTTAAACTGCAGCAGGATGTCCCATAAAACCACAAAGCTGCGGCTTGCTTATCTGACGTTAATCAGATTATTTTAACTCTCAAATATCAATATCGGTATCGGCCATAAATATCCAGTGTCGGTTGAGCTCTAGTTTATAATAGAAAGTGCAAAATATGTTGAACACACACTCATACACTTTCTACCACTACTCCTTATGGTGAACATCAGGTTTGCTTTTACTTTTTGTCAGTTACTGTATGTTGTCATTGCATGGTAATGCACTGCAGACTTTTCTAATCAGTTTCAGCTGCATTAATACAGAATGATAACTTTGACAAAAAAGAGACAAGATACAATAATGTTCACTGTGATTGATTACCAAACTCAAACAAGTCTCTCCAAGTTGATTTTCATACTGTGAGGATACAAATAACAAACAGTCTGGAAGCACATAATTGTAACACCCTTAAAGCACCTGAAAACATCGTCGTCCGATTGAATGGAGGATTTTTTAAAAGTCATGATTACTTAATGTTATAGAAAAATACTATTCTACTAACATTAAGTTATAGTGACTTTGAAAAAATATTATTTCTTATCTAGAGTTTAGCACTCAAAAAATTAGCTAATCAGTTTCATCGGGACAGTGTGTGTGTGTGGTTGGATGAGGTGCAGACAACATTACAACAAATATTGCAAAATCCTAATTTGTGCAAGCAAGTACCTTTTTTCCGAATAAGAAAAAACACAGACAAAAACACAAATGCAGAAATCTCTGATGTGAAATAACCAAAAATGGCTTCAGAGAAAATGAGCCCATCTCTCATCATAAAAAGCTTATTTAATACTTTAAGTGTTGCAAAATGATCAATAGTAACACCAGTAAGCAGCTTTCTGGTTTTAATAGCTGCTGCTGTGACAGTAGGTTTCCCTCTGGGATGGATGAATAGAGGAGGTTAGTTTTAGAGTCTGAAGCCGGGTGAACTCATTTCTTCCTCAGTGTTGCTGACTTTCAGTCTATCCAGCAGTCAGGCCGTCAGCTGCAGTTTTAACCCCCCGAGGACATTCGGAAGTAGACCGCATCTCCTCAATCTGTTAGCAGTAACGGCTCCCCTGAGGGCCTTCCCAGGATTATGTAGACAAACCTGACACGGCAGTTTTCAGCCGCCGGCCTCCTCGATTCAAATTCACATGTTTTGAAATAAAAAAATCTGCATCGTCAAACTCTAAAGTGCCCCCAGACGTTCCCCACGGCTTCTAATGCAACCCAACACTTTATTATATACATCTAACTCACTGTTCAATACCTGTTTAGTATCTATTAGGTGTTTTTATCTTGTTCTGGTTACTGGAAGTTACCAAACGTCCTTTCGTTGTCCGCCTACAATGACAATAATGAAGTGTGTTGAATTCTTGTGTGAGAGAAAATAGTGAATTGTTCAGTCACAGGCATGCTACACTACACACACACCTCCCCATACAGTAAACAATGTGTTAAATGTCATTATTTTTTTAATCAACCGTATACTTTTTTTCAACTTGGAGTAAAAAAACTGACAGCATGTTGTCTACTCTTTCACAGGTTTCTGCATGTTTGTGCTGAGTTTAGTGAAGAAACATTACCGCCTGCAGTTTTATATGGTGTGTATCAGCCAAGTAACCCTCTCCTCCTCTTCCTCCTCCTCTTCCTCCTCCTACTCCTCTACTCCACCTTTCCACTGCTTCTTACTTCCTGTAATGTCCTTTTGAGAAGATGTTTTTAAAACTCATCTTGTGCTCTGATGTTGCCATTATAGAAGTCCTTTTGGACATCACTCACTTTTCAGCTGTTTTGAGACGCATATACACAGATTAGCTGTCCACATTACTAAGAGAGATAAAATAAGATAATCCTTTATTAGTCCCAAAGCGGGGACATTTGCAGGATTACAGCAGCAAAGGGGGACAGTGCAAACAACAAGAGGCATCAGTAAAAAACAAAACAAGATCTAATAAATAATCACGTAAACAATAAAGATATAGTAAACAGTAAAAAACAAGACAGAATATTGCACAGTGACTATGTAGAATTTTATCCTGTTTAATTATTTTATTTATTTATTTCAGGGACAATGCACATTGATGTGACAGTAAATGTGCCAGTGTTAGCAAAAACGCTAATTTTCAACTGTTGTCCCTCGGCCTAGAGGTAAAATTGGCCATTAAAACAACAAATAAAACCCACAATCGTATAAAATTATAACAGGAGTAAGCAGAAACATGCTGTCAACAGCTTACCAGGATAAAAAGCTTAGAGGAGTAAGGCCCCGATCACACTGAGACGCGTCGCTAGAAACGTGTCGCCCGCAAAACCATTGTTTTCCCATGGTATAGCGC
>CAKALU010065962.1:960-40702 GCA_916700995.1 Hozukius guyotensis
GTTTACATTTTCATTTTTATTTATACTTGTTGTAGGTCTATGGTACGACAGAGTATTAGGGACACATTGAGGGGAAAAAATACGAGAAAAAAATCGTGAGTATTATGAGAATAAAGTCATAATATTATAAAGTAGTAAATTTACGTGTTATTTTCATATTTCCTCGTAAAGTTATGACTTTATTCTTGTAAAATTACGACCTTTTTTCTCCTAAAGTTACGACTTTATTTTCTTAATATTATGACTTTTTTTCTCGTAAAGTTACGACTTTATTCCCGTAAAATTACGACTTTTTTTCTCCTAAAGTTATGACTTTATTCTCCTAATATTATGACTTTTTTTCTCGTAAACTTACGACTTTATTCTGAAAATCTCAGATATTTTTTCCCTCAATGGGGCCCTAATACTCCATAGAACATTTGCACTTTGTCCCTCACTGCATTAGACTGATATACTATATACTTAGACTATAAACCGTGTTACCTTCATCACAATGCTCAAATGTTTTGCGGCTCCAGACAGATTTTTATTTATTTATTTCTTTTTGCCTAAAATGTCTCTTTTGATAGTAAAGGTTGCTGACCCCTGCACTAGTACAACTATTTACTAACCCATTCATCACATGTCCTGACTGTCCCTGAACGCAGCATGACCCGGATGTTATTAACAGTGTTGTGAGCAGGAAGAACCGTTGAGGTCCAACAGTGTTGCTGCAGGTCTGCTTTTATTCTACACAAAGTTATTTTCAGAGGTTTTCCTAATACGGAATCTATCGGTATCGACCTGCTAACGTTCACAAACACGCTGGGCCGAATTTACCGTCAAAAGACGATCATATTCAGCCGAGGAGTTACTATAGTAACCTCAGATAGCCGTTAGCGAGCTAACATCCGCTAACGGCTAAACCGGAAGTCAGATCTAGTTAGCATTGTTTGAATTTATGAGCTAATTAAGACATTAAACTAGCTTTAGATTTCACTTGTTTGTGTCAGTGGAAGATGAACCATATAGGTTGTTTCATGTCATATAAAGCTACTTAATCAGGGTTATAATAACCAGTTACTCAAGTAAAAGTTACTGCACTTGAGTACAAATTCTAGGTAACTTTACTTGAATATCTCCATTTTATACTACTTTATACTTCTACTCCACCACATCTCAGAGACAAATAGTGTACTTTTTACTCCTCTACATTTATCAGACAACTTTTTTCAGATTACAGTTTTTCATCCCTTTCCAGATGTGTTGATGTTGAATGCAGCGACGCTACAAACGTATGATGATCTTATAGAATATGATGCATTGCTGTAGATAAAAACTACCAAACAGTAAATAAAGGAGTTAAAACACATATACAGCAGTAAAATGCACCATACACATTAATGCAGCAGTAATATTAAAGGGACTGTTTGTAGGAATCAGAAATGCTTGTTAACAGCGACACCTGTGGCCGTTAAGTCAATGAAAGTCAGCGTCGGGCTCACGCTTGCTCGCTCTAAATAGACATGAACGAGCATCGCTCAAAACAGTGAGACGACACACGTCAGCTAAAACCACATTATCACTCTATATTTCACCTGCTTGGCAGTAATGTTAGCTGACCAGACAAAGGTCTCTCCATGAATCAATGCTGATCTTAGTGTTGGCTTTTCTTGCTTCAGCCTCCCGACCGCGGCCGGAGGGAACAGGGGAGACACCGGCACCAGGTCGGAGACGATAACGTTACTTGCTGCGGAGCCCCGTCACTTCACAAGACACGGAAAACCTGTGTTGGTCTGGAGGAGCTGCAGCATTTATTTCTGCACAAACATCCACTGTACATTCACTAGATATTCTCAGAGCTAAACTAACTCATCTGCAGTGTGTAGTATGAGCGCATGCACGTGAGGTGGAGCGAGCTGAGTGAAGGCAGGCAGGCAGAGGAGCAGAGACTCCGGCCCTGGAGACCAAAGCTACGGTCTCCCCTGCGTCCTCCGACCGCGGCCAACACTGTTTTGCAAGACGGGCTTCACTAGATAGAACTTTGCGGTTTTGATGCTTCCGTGTAGTTTGTGTTGGAGTCTTGTCTGAACTGCGTAGCCACACGCGAGTGCACATATGCGAGCGCGCATGGGACACCGACCCGGGTGATTTATACGTGTAAGAAGTTACAAACAGTCCCTTTAATCCATAAACACCATATATGATAGTAAAACACTGACAGGGAACATTGTATTGTGGATAATACTTGCATACTTTTACTAAGTAAGGTTTTGAAAGCAGGACTTTTACTTGTAGTGGAGTATTTTTTACAGTGCAGTATTAGTACTTTTATGTAAGTAAAGGATCTGAATACTTCTTGGACCACTGATTATAACCACACATTTTGGTGATGAGAATCCAGCTGTTTAGAAAAATGCTTTTTGCCCTCATTGACCCCTGTCATATGTAACAACATTATTTAATAAGAGGGCAGAAGTCAAATGTAAAATTTGCCCATGTGTTCAAGTACCCCTCTTAAATTCTTGCTTTAGGTTGCAGGTTGGTGCACACAGGTCATATAGAAGTTATACATTCATGTCATCCAAATCAAGACAGGGTTTGTTAACGTTGTGTTTGTCTTGCAGGATGGTGCATTTAAACTGGTGTCAGCTGATACAAACTGGGCTACAGAAGCAGATCTGACCGATTGCTTTGAGGAAACTTACTTTTGACTTCTGCCGCACTGCGACTCTAACCATGTCGGACACTACGATCAACGTGTGCTATTCTGATGAACCTGCACAGAGGAGAAATCAAACAGGAAACCGATTGAAGAGAAAAAAATGGCCCCTTAAAAAGATGCATAATGTAGAGCAGAAGGGCGTCCTGGAAGGTAAATATAAATACAACCAGAGAATGGGACAGTCCAGACACAGCCCACCTCCATGCCAAAATGGAGCATCTGTAGAGCAGCCATCGCTTCCCACTTCCACACACAACAGACGTTTACCTCATCCAAGCAGCACCGCCAGCGCTTCACACTGTAGCTCCAAGCCTTCAACATCCACACACAGCCTGGCTTCCTCGAGGGTCACTGTGAACAACAAAGGCAGCCATGACAAGCCAGAGGAGCCTGTGAACGCAAAACTAACAACCACCGCCCCACGCCCCTCAGCATCAAGCAGCCATAGACCCACTGGAATCCCCACAAAGTACCTCGCTATTGACTGTGAGATGGTGGGTACGGGACCAAAAGGGAGCATCAGCCAGCTCGGTCGCTGCAGTCTAGTGTCCTATGAAGGAGACGTGGTTTACGATAAATTCATCAACCCCTCCGTGCCTGTCACTGACTACCGCACCCGATGGAGCGGCATCCGGCACTGTAACCTCGTCAATGCCACGCCATACTCTGAGGCCAGGAAGGAGGTGAGGAAATAATTTGCAGCAGGTCGCCATTTGATTATACAAATGTGTTTTCTCTGTTACGTCGGTCATCTCTGTCACTTTCCCACTGCCTAAATACATTGAAATGTAACTTAACATGTAGCCGTTGTCAGCTTTTGTTTCCACTGTTCTCCACTTCCACTGTCCAATCATTTTTTGGATTAATTTATTAATTGATGTCAACACATAAAATTAACTTCGTTGAGTGAATGTGTTCTCTGTTGGCAGATACTGAGGCTGCTCATGGGCAAGGTGGTGGTTGGCCACGCCGTCCACAATGACTTCAAGGTCCTCGGTTACTCGCACCCCGGTGTTTTGACCAGAGACACGTCTCGCATCCCTCTGCTCAACCTGAAGGCCGGCTTTGCCTTGAACGAGTGTGCCTCACTGAAGAGACTCACCAAGGCCATTTTCAACCGAGACATCCAGGTAGGAGGAACTCTACAGTCGTCTTTAGCAACTTTCATACATGCAGCTTGGCAATTTAACATGTAGCTCTTACGTCTGAATAAGCCTCCAAGTCACTTTTATGTAAACGTCACGACAGTAATGTTAGTAGGTCAGACCTGGTCCCATTTCCATAACACTTTCAACACAAGTGAATTGAATGCTGCTACATATATGTAAAGGCCACAGACACAGAGAGAGAGAGATTAAATGCATGTTTTAAGATAAGATAGAACTTTATTTATCCCGAGAGAAATTGTTGTGCAGCAGTTGCAACAAAATATATGATATATAACATAATCATATATAAAATAAAGGTTATCAATGTAAAAAACATAACAGGTTAACTGTAAGGACGACAGATGCACCTGCTCCTTAATGTCGTCAATAAAACCATAAGGAACATGTACATAATAGACACCTGCTGTATGTCCGAATGACAAAGAAGCCTGCAGTGGTGTGTATTCCTGAGAAAACACAAAACAAGAGTCTCAAATCCACTTCAGTCGGTTAACTGTTCACTTCAGGAGTAAATAGTCAATGACGGAGATAAACTGCATCTTAAAGGAACCATGTGAGAATGTTTTAGCTAAAGTGTTTAAAAATGTCCCCAAAGTGACGTGTCAAACCTGTCCTCTCTTGTGTCCTCAGACTGGGAGGAAGGGTCACTCTTCTGTGGAAGATGCCAGAGCCACCATGGAGCTTTACAAAGTGGTGGAGGAGGAGTGGGAGAGGACACTGGCCGTCAAATCACAGGCCAGCTAGTGCCAGGTTTGAAGAGAGACAACATGGAAATAAACTTTAAATTTTAAATTGACATTTTGGTATGGCAGGTATTTGGTGTTGAGCGACTGCCCGGTTACAGGATCAACTCCTTCTACTGTCCTGTTGACATGTGAATGAAGATACCACGAAAACCTGCTCATTCAGTGAACTGGATGAATTTAAAAAGTGTAATATGATCATGGGAGAAGAATATAATAACTGTCAGGTCAGACACTTTGCTTTGATCTACAGTTTCAGCAGTTCTTTCTCAGGGTTTGCATTGTGTTTAAAGGTGCTCTTGCCACTAGGAGGCAGTCATGTTTTCATCCCAGCAACAAAAGAACAACATTGAAACAGTGTCAATGATCCCCCAAAAGAAATGTTTTCCACAAGGTAAGTGTTCTTAATGAAATCTGCAGTTCAGCTGTTCCAGGACGACATTCAACATTCTCGCCATTTGAGCGTGGACGATAAAGACTTTTTAAAGTCTGATCATATACCACTAAAAGAGCTCACTCGTCAGTTTTTATAGTTTTAATTATGTGAAGAATTGAGACAAAATATTGCTTTGATCAACTAATGATGTTCTTCAGGGAGATTTTAGAATTTTACAAATACTGAGTCCTGCATGTGGCTTTTATTGATAAGAAATGGTTACACTTACAGTTATACTATTTCATCATTTCCAGTCATGTTTTAAAATGTGACTAAATATGTTTTTAATGTAAATGTTTGAAAAAAAAATAAAGTTAGAACAACTGCAAACATAGACGTCTAGAAAGAAGGAACTGTTAAAGTAGTTAGTGATCCACCCACAGGATCTAGTATATTGGAGCAGGAGGCCTGAAATTCAGAATAAATGTTGATTTAGTCCCTGGCCGTTATCCTGGCAAAACATTTCAACACCCGATTTCCACAATAATTTAAAGTTACACATGATAACGGATTGCCAAAACCCCTACACCCCCCAAAATAGAGGACATGACCTCTGTGTCCTCAATGGTAGCTACGTCCCTGATGTTCTACGTGACTATGTTTATAAGACTCTTACTTGACACAACCAGCATCCAGTTGTTTATCTGACCTCTGGTCGGTTAATGCAAGTCTGCTGTTTTGGAATATGGAAGTGCTTACCTTCAGAGTTTGTTTCTTTCTATGCAACGTCGGACGAGTCTGCTGTAGATTCAGCTTGGTGCTTAACTTCAATAAATCATTACCACAATCATTTTGAGGTATTAGAATAATTACTGTGATGAAGCACACAACACTGTAAATATTTCAATTGTATTCAATTCTGCTGTTTATGCTGCGCGTTGTCTTTATGACAGTGAGACAGCCATAGATATATCTCTGGAGACAACACACTCATTTGCCAGTTTATTGTACTGAGAGGTTTTTCTAATACTTTGTACTCCCACATTTATATAAGTGAAGACAGACAGACAAAATGGACAGACCGTCTAATCAACACCCCTCAACATTATAACCAAGACGGTAGGATTTATTGCATTTAGACGGCATCAGTTTTCACTCGCTGTGCCTGATCAAGTGGCAACGGAAATCACCTGGGATTTTGGTTCAGTGGGACAGTGTTTAGGATTTGGTGGCATCTAGTGGTGTGGCTGCAGATTGCAACCAACTGAGTATCCATCCGCTCACTCCTCCCTTTCCAAGACTGCGGTAACATGAGCCTCCGAGTGCAAAAACATGGTAACGCCGTGTGCCTCGCTCAGAGGCCATCCTCACCATAATAACACTACTTTAGGAGCAACGGAAGTGAGACGGTGGCTGGCGGTACCACGGTTTTGCACACTGCGGCTCACAAGCGTGTCAGAGAACTACAGTGGCCTTCAGGTAATGTAAAAACGTGAAAGGCTCTCTCTTAGAGCCAGAGTTTGGTTTGTTCGTTCGGGGCTACTGTAGAAACATGGCAGACTCTGTGAAGAGGATCCACTCCCTATGTAGATATGAAGGGCTCATGCTAAGCTAACTAAAAAAACACAACAATTTCAGGTTATGTTTTCAGGTGATTATACAATAATGCAAACATACTTATTAATATTATATTCTATTTCTGCTAATAGATCCCACTAAATGCTCCACACTGGACCTTTAAAGTTTAAATGTATTTTCTTGTTGTTAAAGGCTGGATTATGACATATCTGAATGTCTCAGCTGAGTGAAATGTGAATACTTTTGTTTTGTCATCTTATCCACATTAATAATGACTTTAATGAAAATAATCTTGTGCGCAAATTTCTTCTGAGAGTACCAATGCTCTGCCTTTATTTAAGATGAGGAATGTTGCATATATGTGAATCATCAAAGTCCAAAAACAAAGTTATTTAACTGACTACATCTATTTTTATTTAGGCAAAGTTCTTGCACAACTTTAACATTTGAGAACTGTGGCTTCTCTTAAAGGAAAAGAATGGTTTTGTAGAAAAAGAGCTGATAAACAGCTGATGGGAATGCCATTTTTTCTGCAGGTATTTGGTCATAAACTAGAAAGTATTGGACAGATTGAAATGGTTACCCGGCCCATTAATATCATAAAATGTTGCGGCAGTTTATTCAGAAGAAGTTGAGATATTTCACCAGAGGAGTGAAGACTTTGACCTGCTGGTGGCGCTAGAGGAAAGGTCAGAGGATCATCAAAGTCATTAGGATTCATCCTTTGAGGACCATGAATATCTACACAAGATTTCATAGAAACCCCTCCAATAGTTGTTGAGATATTTTAGACGAAAGCGGCGGACAGACAGACATTGTCATTGTCATCTCTAGAGCCACGTTAGCCGTTTCTGTTTCGATACCTAAACTCGGGTATCGTTTCAGCAATACCTTTGGCCCCTATAAGAACTCAACCTTCATCAACCTTCATCAAATACTTTCAACTTTCTATTTACAGAACAGACTAGGATTATGTGTTTGATTTGTTAATTTCCCGTTCTGTCCAGGTCCAACCGCTATGTCTCCTCAGAGCTCATCGGCAGCTCCATCATGGAGTTTTCCCTCCTCAGACCTGACAGCAGTGGCCGTCTTGCACACTGGTGTAAAACATACCGTCCTATCACAGTCTCACGCTGCTCCACTTTCTGTATCCTCTGGCAAAGCGTTTGTCCTTAAAGGTGAGCGATCAGCACTATTTCCCTGCTGTGAATTTAACACCTGCTCATTAATTATACAGCATGCCATCCTTCCTGAAAAAGCCACACGAGACACAACTGCTGGCACAGAGAAGCTCATTAAAGAGGAAGAAACACTCCAAAACGTCACAGGCGACACTCTGCTCCGACACTAGCAATTATTCACCAGGACTTTCTCATTTTTAAATCAGGTGCAACTGGAAGTATCAAGGACTTGTTAGTTTGTGTGAGCATCCGTGCAGGTCTTTGTTAGAAACGATATGAATTCAACAAAATCCTGCGAGAGTTTCCGGTAGAATGGAGCAAGTGAGAGGTGTCCTGAGGTAAAGACAAGTCCTGTGTCTGTTCTTTGTGTGCTGTCCAAAGCAGCAGCAGCTGAAACCCTCCTCCCAGTATCACCACAGAGGATGCCAAAGCGTCTGATGGTCACAGTCTAAGTAGCTGGCAAAGGAGGCAGTGGAATCCCCTTTGCTAGAAATACTTTAGCTGTGAACTCCAGTGTTTTAGGTACTCAATAGAGGACAGGAATAAACCAGCAAGCAGAAATCTGGAACCATGGCCGAAAAGTAGAGTTGGCTTAAGATCATTGAAAGCCTTTGTAAAACCAAATTAATAATGGCTTTGCAGCTTCTTACCTTGGTTTAAGGAGTGCGGTGGTTAAATGCGGTACTGTATTTACCCAAATTACTTTTTTGCACTTAAGACAGCCTCAAACATCATTTTCCCCACAAACCACCATTATAAAAGAGACTGCTGACAGGACACCTCAAACTGCAAACAAGGTCAGTTACTAATCTTTGTACTGTATTATGAATTTAGAACCATGGATGTTGTATGGACCGCACAACGCAGAACTAAAGCTGGAAGCTAGAACACTTTTTTTTGGCTCGAGTGCCACATGAGCCAATTTTGCAGGGACTCCCTAAAAACTTCAACCGGGGGCGGTGCCTTACGTCCTGCATCACACTGAGTGTTGTGTGCCCGCATTCTCATTGGCTCGCACTGGGTCGTCTCGTCACTTTTTGGATAAGCTAGCAAAACCGTAACCTAAACATTTTTTTATTAACCTTTTTGTCTTACCCCAAGATTTTTTTTTTTTTTTGGGCCCGCCACCGAACCCCCTCTTTGAAGGACTACATTTATTTTTTTTTCATTCTTTTTTTTTTAATTAATAGCCAATGAAGGAAAAGAAAAGCGATAATACCAATAACAGTCACAATCAAACTATATCACTTCAAAAAACAAAAAAAAGCAGGGGCGAATAAGCTGGCCACCTCAACGACATACAAACAAATAAACAGACAACAACAGCGACAAAAAACGCTTAAGAGTAGACATGGCCACATATATGTAAACAGACCAATATCAGCAACGACGGAAAACAACGACCCCAAGATTAAACCTACAGGAGACCTCACTTCTAATTGGAACTTTAAATAGAGATGATTTTTTATTTGTGATCATCGATTTACAAAGATTTTTGCTCCTTGTGCTGCTGGCACGGCTGCAACTGGGACTAGACTTCCCTGCAGATCAAATTACTTTTACTAACTGCTGATAAATTCTCAAATTGACTATCATAACGTACTACTGAAAACTATGTACAACTAAATAGTGCTAAATTATAGTGACATTTAGATGGACTAAATTTTGTCCAACAATATAAATCTACTCATATGTGGGGGGTCTGTATTCTGATATCAATGTAGCATCTTGCATCAATAGATTACCAGCCTCAGTGTCATGATTTCACCTTGGCAGTCCAGTGTTTCCTTTTGTTTCCTCTGTTTCCTTCCCTGGTTTGTCTAATCTGTCAGTGTGTTGGGAGGTGTGGTCTTCCTTCTCCTCCTCCTTCTCCTGGGCGGGCACTGCTGGAGCAGCTGACAGCAATTATCCTATCATCACACACACCTGCAGTATATCTACCCCGGTTTTCCTGCCAGTCATCCCAGATCGTTCCGTCGCCCTCAGTGGTACTAGACACATTCAGGCTCTCTTAGTTTATTGCTCTTGACTTTGCTCATGCTTGTGTTTTTGGATTTTTGGACTCACCTTGTTTTTGTTCTGTGCTCAGGTCTGTTCATCTGCCAGCTGTTGCTGCTTCCTGGTTCCAACCTGCCTGCTCTCTCCTACACTCTGCTCCTCCTCGACCTGGATCCTTACCTTAGTTTACTTACCTGCCTGTTCACTCTCCGACGCCATTCCACCGCTCGGAGCTCAAGTGGATTCATCTGTCCCTCTGGAAGGATTCCTGGATTACTGCCACGTTTCGTACCTCCAGGAACCCCAGCCCTGTTCACAGTACATTTAATATTTGTGTAATAAATTATCTTTGTTACACCTTTAAAAGACTTGTGTTTGTGTCTGCATTTGAGTCCACGCTATTGTTGAACCAGAACATAACAGTAGGTGTGAGACCAAATATACAAATTATAGGAAAACATGATTAGCATATTCTGTATGCCTTCATACTTGACATGCATCAAATACTGTTCTCATATTGTGTGTATGTATTATTCAGCTGAAGGTGCACTCAGCACAGGCTGAGTCACGGAGCTCGCCGAAGCGTGCACTGCTACGTCCATCCGGGACAAAGTTTTTAGGGAGTCCTGAGCAATTTTCATTCAAGTGACTGGGTGGCATCTTTGAGTCCGGTATCCAGTTCTTATAATACATCCACTATCAAACACCTCTGCACACTTGGCTAATGCTGCATAAAGTAGACTTGTAATTGTCAGATCGTCTGTTTCGGAAAGTTACAAAAATTGACACAACCCTCCCCCTAAATTCAGCCGTCAGAAAGTTGGTTTCGGTTGCTGTTGGAAGATCAGACACACTTTTCTTGAAGCATTCTGAGGCCTTTAGTCGTCATGTGAAGCCCTTCACTCACCAAGTAACCATGGACCTTTTCAGCCTTTGGGTTACAGACAAAGTTGAGCAAAAATATATTGCAAAGCAGCATGTGATTTAAGTCTAGATTATCCCCATACTGCTTATCCCTCCTAAATCTCCTTGTGCATGGGCAATAATGTGAGTAATTTAATTTTATGCCCTGTTATTAGCTCCATAAGTAAAAGCCAGAGCTTTAAAAGCAAAATAGGCTTTTGATTTTCTTCTGTGGGCGTTTTAATATGTTAAAAAACAAGATCTTCACCTTATCATTTGAGGCCGAATAACAAATGAAAATGAGAAACATCTCTTGGCTCGCTGATCCCTTTTTCTTTTTTTGTAATTTAGACCTTTGATAAATGCACTTCCACATTATTGATTTAATTCTCGACATTTGCAATGAAAGAAGATTAAGGGTTCACCTGCTGCATTAATAAGTCCTTGAATTACATGAAAGAGCAGCGTTGGTCTCATTAGGTAATACAATATGGATTTTATTACCCCCTGGAGGATGTTATTGGGAGCTTGACTCCGCAGATTACCCTTTCCATACACACATCATATTAGTCACGGCCCAGCCTCAGCCACATGTGCATAATTCGGCTTTTATTACCCACTGCCAAGCCATCAGGAATTTGTCCATTTTGCACATTGGCAGTTAACCTGACACATACAGAATATACACGGAGCACAGTGTGAGTCTGAAGCATAAAGGGTCACATACTGACATGTATGAAAGCTGCAGAGGAGGACATAGACATATTTATGTTGTCTTTTTGGGACAACTTGGACAAATGTTTCAGGCAAAAAAAACAAAACATGTCCAGTGGACATTCAAGAACCCAACGGTAGATGCATCCACTGTCACCAAATACATTTTCTACTGTTGATGCTGTTGTCAATTCCATCCCCACTGTAAGATTGCAATGCAAAGCTGATCTAATCAATATTTATAACAAATAATATATCACATTTATGAGTTACTGGGCCTCCAGGTAGGGTTGTGTTTTTGAAGAGTTGACTTGAATGACCCACTGAAACTTTCCGAAAACCTCTTGAGTTCACAGCATGTATATGTTAATGTTTTTAAAACAGTTATTTTTTAGTTACTGTTGTTTGTGTTCTTAGCACAGAAATGCAGAAAATGACATAACCATTTTGAAAACTGACCAAGATGACATCCATTTTTATTTTCAGTCACCTAGCCACAGTGTTGTCACGCCCCTTCTTCCTTTTGACGTAGCATCATCACCCACTCTGCAGCTCTTTAGCTTTTAGCCTCTTTTACCTTATATTGTTTTGGTTTTCGGCGCATTTACTGTACAGTTCAGTCTCACCACTTACATTTTTTTTTTCTTTCGCTGTACTCACTTGTAAATGAGATCTCAATCTCAATGTGACTTCCTTATTAAAGCAGCAAACAGCAGATCGACACAGGTAGAGACGAGCTGGTGAAGAAATTGTAACATCTCTTGTCTTATTTGTTTACATACAGCTCTGTTGTGCAACCGCCTTATTTTAAGTTTATTAATAGTTAATATAATAGTTTGATTTCTTCTACCTTTTGGATGATTTATTTGTAAACTTCTTTTATACAGTCTTTTAACTGTGTGCTTCTATTTTGCTGTTTTTTAGTTTTTATTTTTATATTGGTGATTGTTGTTGTCTATGGAAAGCACTTTGTTCTCCCAGCTTGAAAAGTGCTATAAAAATAAAATAATAATTATTATTATTATTATTATTATTATTATTATTATTATTATTATCTAGCAGCTAAAGAGATAATGAGATAATTTTCTCAGGAGTTGGTGCATCGCATTCACTAAAGGAGCAATTAATAAACTGGAGACCTTATCTAAAAGTTATATTATTAAGTTATATTATAACTTATTTCATAATTATGATATCTGCATCTCATAATCACGAGAAAGCATCAAATGAAGGACGAAATAGATGTGAATTTAATCAGGTTACCACAATAAAGGCTGTGTTATTATGAGATAAAATTGACCGGACCTTCATTTTGAGATCTTTTCTCATAATTATAAGACACAAAATTATAAAATGACATACCAACATTGTCATAATTTATGTAAAAACATCTCCATCATTTTTCTTTGGGAAATCCAATCCAATTCCTTTACATTGTTTTTCAAGTGGACCGAAACAAATGAATGTTGTTTCATAGCTGCTGGAGTCAATTAGCACCTGTTTGTTTGCTCCTCTGCCCCCTAGTGGCCATAAAAAGTGAATTATTGCAGCTTTAATAGTGATTTATTGTTGAACCTAAAATAGGGCAGTTCAATGTCAATGCACAATACAACTCATTATATCAAATTATAGGCCTCCTAGTTTGGGGACCTCTGCATACTTGTAGCTTTAAATTTACCAACAGAAAATAGAAAAAGAATATTGATAAGCACCTTTCTTTGTTCACCTCTCAGCCTGTCCTCCTACCTCAGCAGGATTATGATTTTCCAGGCAGGAGGAGGAGGAGGAGGAGGAGGAAGGAGGAGGGAGGTGTTGGTCTTTAACACTGCCTTCATCCCAGTCTCTCCTCTCTTCATCTCCTCTCCTCTTGGCGGTCGGGACGGACACAAGTCACAGCTCCTGTCTGTCTCTGTCTCTGTCTCACTGAGAGGCTGCTGAAGGACTTTGGGTTTGAGGACAGACAGAAGCATCCGAACACCTGCACCTGTCCGGTCCGGAGGCTGCGCGAGGACACCAACAACTTCTGCACATCTGCAGCCGAGAGTTGAGCCTGATGAAGATGAAGTAAGTCCATTAAAACTCTTTCACATAATTAGACAAAACCCGACCAGTAGTTTAATTTCTTTCGATTTCTTTCGATTCTTGTCGCATTTTTCGCATTCAGTTTGCCTTTATTGGTGCGTGCATGTGCTCTATTGACAAACTGGTTACTTTTTGATAAATCCCTTACTCATTTTGCATCGTTTAACGTGTTAATGGTCCCAATGTAATACTCATAAATCAAAAGAAATGCGTGATATGTGCGTGATTGGGCTGCACATCCACATATAAATCAGTTATCACCTGCTGCAGCATCACTGTATGTTTCCACAGACATGGACAACAGTGAAGAAGATCCTTTATCAAAGTAAAAGTAGTGATACCAGGATGTAAAAATCCTACAACACAAGTAAAAAAAAAAAAAAAAAAAAAAATTCTTGAATTCAACAGAAATATCATCTGCAAATTGTAGGTATCAAAAATGCTCATCATGAAGAATGGCTTCTTTCAGAGTGTTATATTATTGTATACATTGTGTTATTATTGCATTAATATGTAAGCATTTTAATGCTGTGGCTGGTCGAGGTGGAGCTATTTTAATATATTCGTCATTTACTATATAAAGTCTTAATCTGCAAGCTGTCAAATAAATTACATTTTAATTGTTTTTAATATATTTTAAATATTCCCTGTGACATAATGGAATAAAACTTAGAAGTAGCATCAAATGGGGATACTCAAGTAAGTACAAGTACCTCAAAGATGAAGTACACTTTGTTTGGTAAGTATAATCAGGTCATCATGAGACATTTTGAATGAAGTAGCCTGTGTTGGAGTAAATAAACATACATTAAGCTATAGAGGGTGTTACAAAGTGGCAACCAGATTAATATTAGGAATCATCAATTCATTATATTTATGGATGCACACATAACCTTTTGGTTTTTGTATTAACTCAGCTCAAAGTGTACATTTTTTCCAATAAAGCCTCTGAACACCAACACAGGTGTTTCCAGTTATGGTTGATTAGACATCTGCTCAGGTTGCAGGTGGGCGGGATTTATTAGGTCACAGATCTTCATCTACCAATAAGAATGATACGCCTTAACAGGTTCAACAAACTGCTAACAGGAGACTCAGGAAGATGTCACTCAATTAGTCTGTACACGCCCACATAGTCCCGAGCAGAGGTCTAATCAACACCTGTGTGGGTGTCCAGAGGATTTATTGGAAAAATGCACTCTTTGAACTGAATTAATATAAAACCAAAAGGTTTTGCCCCTTTGCGATTGTTTATTAATGTCAGTGACAGAATAAAAGGGTGATCCCAGCTTTTTTAATCATAGTGGGAATGTTTACTGTGTTGTATATTTGCATTTCATTTGTTTAATCCAGAGCACAATATAAAGGCTGATTATAACTGTGATTTAGTCAGAGAGTCTGCACTAAAACGAGGCACGTCACTCTGGACACAAACAGAAGTTAAGGCAAGGCAACTTTATTTTTGTAGCACTTTAAAATGAGGCTATATAATCAATATTTTTCTGGCTTTACGGAGCTTTATAGTGAGTTTGAGCTCATTAGTTTATCTGTCCGGCCCACAACTTTGCTGTTCTGGTTCACTCTCACCGCTCTCATAGCATCGTTTTCAGAGAAGAAACTGTAAAAAAGCCACTGTACATATACCTGCTCAGCAGCCAACAGCAGACAGACAAAGTTAGAGACAAGGCCTATTGAAAGAGGCTGGGTCACGCTTCATCAACGCGTCATATATTTGGGGTACAACACATGCGCAGTAAGATCTGGTCCGCACTCGCCAAAATTGAGGCAATCGCTTCAGTTACACTGCGCATGTGTTATACCCCATACCCCAAGACCCGTGTCCGCCCGTGTCCCGGCCTCCTTCAATAGACCTTGGTTAGAGAGTAGCTGGTGAACATAGTGGAGTATTTAGCAACTAAAGAGACTAACTAAAACTAAAGTATTTCCCTCAGGAGTTGGTAGAGACCATAGAATGTATACATATGGCTGTAGTCTCCGTGACGTCACCCATAGGTTTCTGAGAACCTGTTGTGGAGCTCAAAGTGGGTGGCTGGCCGTCACCATCTTGGCAGTGATGACACGGCGTAACTCCCAGCTAATCCAAGAAATGGGCAAAGAGGTGGATCGTCGGTGGAGCTGAGGCGTGCCGGAAACAGACAGTTAGCAGCTTTAAGCCTTAATATGATTTAAACGGGTGTATTATATAAAAATTCACCCCCGTACAGTTGTCATGAACGGGGATATTAGCTATAAAAACCAAAACTGTTTATTGCACCAGGTTGTAAGCATTTTAACAAGGGGTCTGTGGGGATTGACTCGCTTTTGGAGTCAGCCTTTAGTAGCCATTTGAAGAACTGCAGTTTTTGTCACGCGTTGGCTTCATTTCTCAGCACCGGAGTTTACCGCTTGATGTGGACATGAGACCTCGAATTGTTGCATTTTAGATGATAAAGTAAAGGTTCAGCTGCTGATGCTCAGATCTGACCATTAAAACACCAACAACATTTTATCTTTACAGTCCTGGAATCAAGCCGAGACATAACTTTGAGTCTTTCCCCCCTTGTTACCAAATACAGTGATATTAGTGGAGATGAGCTCATATATGGAAGGTAGATAGATAGATAGATCGATAGTAACTTTATTGATCCAGAGGGAAATTCAGGTATTGTCCATTTTATGACTAAAGCATGAAACTTTCTCCAGTGTTTCTATAAACCATGAAGTTTAGTTTCAGATGTGGAGGCATTTCAGATTTGACCACTGGGACTAGGCAGAGGGTGTACAAATTACAATTTTGTTTCACTTTTTCGCAGGCATAAAGGCGGTTTACATCAATAGTGTTTTTATTTTTACACTCTAATTACTCATAGATTGAACAGAACAGATCTGGGCATAATAAGACGACAAGATCTGGGTATGACGAGAAGTTGTTAGGAGTTGTTAACAAGTTATAGCTTCCTTTACACTTGGAAATAAACACATCTACTTTGTAGGGTCAGGAGCCCCCGTGGGCAAATTGGTGCTTGAGAAGAATTTTGTAAAGGGGACATGGCTGAGGCAGCTACATCTTTATTAGAGCAAATATAGGAAATTAGGCAAAGATGTCCATTATTACAATGGAGAGTGATGGGGCAAAAACTGAAAAAATGCAATGCTGAGGTCAATGACCTCTCAAGGAGGTCAGATACAAATTGCCTCCATCTCTGAAATATGTATGTAGATTATATGCTGAAACTTTCATGCTTTAGTCATCAAATGCACAACTGATTTCTGCCCCACTATATCTGTCTTGTAGAAATGATAACAAAGGGACACATTTCTGATTTATTATATTAGACAGCTGTTCCCGTTACACGTCGGTAAAGGGTACAGTTTTTCAGGCGTTGTGTTGTAGTTTTAAAGTCTTTTTGTCTCTCAGTGACTGAATGGCTCTCAGCAGGTCATGCAGGTCACTGTGGCTGCTGCACAGTTTGTCTATAACTAACAGAAGGTGAAGCTTCTGCAGTAGCAACAGTAAGTTTCCTCTGAGATGTGACTCAAACAGACCAGTGCTGTGTTGTTTAATGTTGTTGTCTTTTGTCACCCTGTCTGAGATATAAGCCCTTAAAGCTCACAGTAATTCTGTTTAATCAGCTTGTGGCATGCAGACTACAACACACACACACACCAGAGTCTTGTAGCTTATGGCTTTTGTCACTTCTTTAAGAGTTTTGCCCTGCGGCACACAGAGTCAGCGGCTAACAGCTAATAAGACATGGCTGCTGCTGCTGCTGCTGCTCGAGGCCGACTGGTGAATCGTTTCCAAATCATTCCTGTGAACTTAACGTCTCTCTCAGCACTCAGTCATGCTGTACGGAGTCTCTTTCTTCCACTCTGCCTCTCTTTTCTCTGAGAGGTCTCTCCGTTGCTTCCAGCCCTCCCCGGCTGCTCCTTGCTTCCTGTCAGATTGTGTCAGTCAGGGGGGGGGGTTCGGGTTGCCCCTGGAGATGGGCACACCGAGTGGTTCGAGGTGGCGCGATGTGGGACTGGTGGGCCGGCGTGATGGAGGAGCTGCAGAGGGGCAAAAGGGTAACGGTGGTGGTTCCTCGCTGTGAGAAAGCAGAGGGGTACAGCACGGGGGAAGTGGTGGCGTCAGGTTGATCCAACGATGCTTAGAGAGGCTGTGTTCAGCTTTGTGATGTGTGAGTTTGAAAGACTGAAAGTCTAGGAAGTATATGTCATTAAGGTTCCTTCACATTTATTGATTTTGAATCTCATATTGAATCCGCATATCAAATCTGAATCCTTTCAAATCAATTATTGAATCATTTCAGGTTTAGCTTTCAATATTCAAAGATTCAATTCAAACCTGAAATCACCTTATTTTATCCATGAAGGCAAAACACAATGTTTAGGTGATAGTTCACAACCTGTAGAGCACATGTGTATTACAATAGTCATGTTTTATATTGGTAATTTAAAAAAATATATATAATTAGTACTTTATTGATTTTTTTTTATACAAACATTGTCACATTTTGGTCAACAAATCAAATGACTCGTATATAAACATAATAATAATAATAATAATAATAATAATAATAATAATAATAATAACAAAATAAAAATACAACATCATCAAAATATTAATATCAACAACAATAATAATAATAATAATAATAATATAAACATAACATAAAAAATGCATCAAATATATATTCCTATATTAATTTGTATTTTGAAGTTATTTAAGGAAATTAACATTAGTTAGCTGGAGCAGCAAAATTTGAACTCAGAAACCAACCCTGAGTGTCACATGATATCAGTGTGAGTTTGTAATTTCAGTAACTTTATTGAGGCTGTATCATTCTCTCTGTTTGGTTATTTCAAGAGGCGGATTTTCCTCTAAATTCACGCTGACACAAGCATCTTCTGACTCCAGCGTTTTTCAGTCTTCTGTCTGATCGGTGTCACTCCAGCAATCTATACCGGCCGCACAAGAGAAACAGCGATCAAATCCACCAGATCGTGTCTGTACTGACCTTATTAAGCGGAACCGATGAAAATTTGTGTCTTCATCAATGTCATGATAAAATTCAATGTTTCTACATTCATTCAGTCACAGCGGACTGTCAACTAAATTTTTAGTGCCAGAGAAATCTCTGGCACATAAGTTTGGCTTATTTATAAGGAAAAACCCCTTGAGATGTACCATCTTGTTTTTAGGTATCAGATTGGTACTCAGTGTCACCAGATATCCTGAATATAGGCACTGCAATTGGCATCGGGAGAGAAAAGGTCAGATCGTTGCGTCCTGAAGCGTCTTTTTGGGCCCCGTTCCGGCTCAACTTTATACAACACAGCGTGACATCATGCGGCAAGGTGCTGTGTCGGCAAATCACATACTGTACATGCAGGCTCACATTCCTGCTGGATTGCTTTGTAACGTGATCGCCATGTTTCTACTGTTAACTTCCCAATCATCGCATGGAAATATAAAATAGCTGCCGCTGTGATTCACACACACAAGTTACATTAGTTTTACATTAAGAAAAGCAATTACGAATGGCAAATACTTGTCCTATACATTTAGCAAGCAAGCAAACTTTATTTATATAGCACTTTATTTAAGTCGGAAGCACAATATGCTGCACAACGTGTGAGCAACCACGGAAGTTGCATCAACAAACACTATATTAATAGTGTAAAGATAAAACATTATACATACTGTAAGTAAACCCAATTTAAAACAGACATATAAAACATAGGTTAAAAACAATAAAGGAGTAGAAATAGAATAAAATTAGACTGCGGAAAGGGTATGTTTTCAGTTTAGTTTTAAAGGAAGATAGCGTTGGGGCGCACCAAACGTGATTGGATGTTCCAGCAGCTTGGAGCATAAAAGCTAAAGGCAGTTTGACCAGTTTTCATGGAGACCTGGGGGAGCAACCAGACGGCCTGTTCCAGGTGACCTGAGGGGTCTAGCTGGTACGTAGCTCACAAGCATCTCAGAGAGATATTGGGGTACCAGACCATGTAGGGCCTTAAAAACGAGCATTACAATTTTAAAAATCAATTCTATAATTTACTGGAAGCCAATGTAACGACCTCAGTCACATTTACTTTTTCTAGTTAAAACTCTAGCAGCTGCGTTGTGGAGCTGCAGAAGATTGAGATGTAGGTAATCCTGTGAGCAGCATGTGACAAACTTTAGGCATCTAAATCTACAACAGACGTAGCAGAAATAACTCAAGGCATTTTTGAAATGGTCTTTTTTGTAGTTTAGGTATGAGAGGACTTGTTGTGTTGTATGCTTAGTGTACGTGTGCTGCTCTAGACTATGTACCGGAGCAGCAGCCCTCTCATCACACACTGGGTAAAGTGACAAATGGGCCAAACTCTCATGAAGCTGGTGCAGTCCTTTAAGAATGTAGTTCATCCCCTCCCTCCGCCTCCTCACCCCCTCCCTCCTCCCTCCCAGCCTCAAACGACCTTTCCTGGCAAACCGAGCGGTCAAACATGCTCTCTCTTGGCCCCCGCCGCCTTTTCCCTCAAGGTGAAGTCATTGACTATTCAGCCACTTGTGATGCCTGTCTTTGCACTTCTGATGTTGCCTGGGTTGCGTCCTCTGCCTGCTCTGCCTCCCCATAGGAAAACCTCTCTCTCTCTCTCTCTCTCCCTCTCCCTCTCTCTCTCCTCCTCTCTAAGGCTGTACACCCAGCTCAGCCCGACAAGAAAGAGAAAGAGTGAGTCAGACAGATAGCTGATGAGTTTGAAATTAAGGGATTGTTAGATTTGAATAGTCAGACATTGGTAGGAAGATTGTCAGGAGCAATTATGCCAAATTTGTCCATGTGATGTGGAGAGAAAGTGAAAAGAGTATGACAGGAAGCTGACAGGTTCACTGTCTCCTTTATTCTAACTTTTTACTATTATGACTATTATTGTCACACATATGCACATACTTTGGTTTATCTTTGGTTATACAAACAAAAACAATTTATTTTAATTTTAATAGAGTAGTTTATTAGTTGTGTTGTTGTTAAACCTGACTGAAAAATTTGCCAGGATGAACTTATTGTAAATATATCAGCATTGGTGTAACAAGAAATATTACACAGATCTTGAAGATATGTTTGAGGCCATTTAGAAACGGTCCCCATTATATAGTTTGTTGACCATAGAGTAAAGTGTCCTGCTCACTACATACTGTATTTTGGTCACAATTCTTTAACAACCAAACATAAGAAACCTTTATAAAAAGGTTTATGTGATGCATTTATGTAAATGATTATGAATATTGACCTATTTGTTTTCAGCCTTACTAAACTCTCAAATATTATCAGAATCAGCCTAAAAAAAAATCCTTTGTTAGTTGGGATGTAATTTGGAGTTATAATTTATAATCTTTATGCAGTATGCTAATGATTCTCCAGGGCAGTATGTGGCAGCTGCTGTAGTAAATCAGCATTGATTTTTCACAGCGCTTTCACATTTAAATCTTATATTATGGATGGGGGTGTCTCGCAGTCTGCAGCTCTGTTCGGTGAAATGATTTGAACGGCCGGCTTTGTCGCGAGTGGCATTTCTGTCTTCAAAGCTTTCACTTTGGAGTGACGGAGCCAAATTCAGGCATTAAAAGTGATGTTGAGTGATTATTTATTAATCCTGTTTTGATTAGAAATGTGTCTCTGCTGAGAGCCACAAAACAAACTTTAATTTCCGTCGCCACCTCAAGTATAATATTCCTTTCCGTCAAAGGGAAGTACTCATTTGACATACAGTAATTGTAATGTCAAATTGTAAAGTGTGATTTTCCGCCTTGTATAAAAGACTAAAAAGTCTGGATTTAGTTCCTCCAGGTGAACTTGTTGTTAAAGCTGCAGTGGGTTGAAATTGAGCAAATATGATTAAAAAATATTTGTATAAAACGGTCACTATATGACAGTAGTGCATGAGACAGGTAATCTGAAAAAAATCATGTGCCTCTGTGTCCTCCGGTGTCCTCCGGTGTCCTCCGGTGTCCTCACGGCATCTGCAAGATTTCACAGGGTTAGGCTTAGGCAACAACACTACTTAGTTAGCTTTAGGAAAAGATTGGGGTTTGGCTTAAAATAACTACAGAAGCGGTGTAAATTAAGTACGGAAGTTACGTGACAAATAACTCAATGTTAACTTCTGGTTTCACACGGGATACGACACCGGTCTCCTGGATAAAAGTCTGGTATTTTTTGATCCACCCATCCACCCCGACCTCCTCCCTATGCAGCGTTAGCTGCTCTTGATACTTCCCAGTTCACAATTACGTGGATTATATAATATGTACACGAATCAATACATTAAATTTCGTGACTATTTCATGAACTACTGTGCGACTGAGCTGGATAGGATGACAGGCTGACACACCTGTCAATCAAGCAAACATGCACAAAGAATACTTTTCTTTTAAGATTTAATATAGCACAAATGTACAGTAACGGTTACTGGACACACAGTAGACGAGGTGAAATTAAGTGTTGTGAGTTTGGAGCTTGTACGGAGTCCAAGATTTCTTGGTGGCAGCATTTAGTGACTTCAGTTCAGTGACCATCAGGTTGTAAAAAAAATGCTCCTCTAACTACCATTTGGACCCTTCGATGGTTGCAGTTGCTTCATGCAGCTTTTTGATAATATGAAGTCTTTCTCTTGCTGGATCAAAGTCTTTGTAAACACAGTTTGAAGTGGTTGGTCAGAGAAGGAGAGAAGAGAAAATTTAACTTATCCCCAAGCAGAAAACAAGGTGTTAATAAGTATACAGAGAAAATAGGATTACAACACAAAAAAGGAAAAAAGTGGAAGTGACTATAGAGGAGGATGAATGGAGTGGTAATAATGGTAAATCTAGTTAAGTTGGAGGTTGGGCTTCAGTCCGACCCTCCGGGGAGTTTTTTGGGAGAATCAGGATTCAGCTCACGTTCTGCAGCTCCTGAAGTCTGACTCACAGCAGCTAGAAAGCTCCAAGGACACACAGACAGTCCCTCTGTCTGTCTGTCTGCTTCACGCACACACTCACACAAGTCCTCATTGTTGGGATTACTATATTTTGACCCATGTTTTTATGCATTTAATAGTTAGCAGACCAGTCAATATTGTTGTGTCAGCATGTACAACTATACAAGCCGTGGATGAACTGGGGGTTATTATTACATTTTTATTATTAATTGAATTATAAGTTAATCTGAATCAATTTCAAACTGCAAAACCCTTGATTCATTTAAAGCTTGATAAACATCTGCACCACAACTTTTATCAAATAAACTTAATAATCACAAAGATTTTCATTTAAAGGTCCCATATCATGCTCATTTTCAGGTTCATACTTGTGGTTTGTGTGTCTACTAGAACATGTTTACATGCTTTAATGTTCAGAAAACCCTTTATTTTTCTCATACCGTCTGTCTGAATATACCTGTATTTACCCTCTGTCTGAAACGCTCAGTTTTAAGCACATCAGAATTACGTTGCAAGGCAACAGCTTGGGTCCATGTTTACTTCCTGTCAGCTGATGTCATTCTCATAAACTGCAACCGGAAATAAACTGGGACACCTTTCACAACTCGTGAGCTCGTATTTACAACATGGGAAGTCGTATACACAATGTGCTTGTTGTTCAAGTGGTTAATGGTGCCTTCAAATGGGGTCGTGTTTACCGTGTTTACGAGAAGAGTCCATATGAACGCCCCCCTCATGTTGTATTCACAACCTCGTAAGTGGAAAGTCGTGAGAACACTGCTGCTAAGCAACAATATATTCACTTATTATGCACCGAAAAATTAACTTCCATGGCCTCCTCCATTTCGGACAATGTCAGCAAACACGTCACAACTCTTAGCTTTCAGAAACTTTCCACTTTCGATGTTGTGAATACCACAAGAGCGGGGCGTTCATATGGACTTTTCTCGTGAACACGGTAAACACGACCCCGTTTGAAGGCACCATATACTGTATATATAAAGACGATGACACTTCAAAAACAAGTGCAAATCCAAAGAAAAATAATCACATTCGACATTCAGAAGAAGACAACGAAAACACACCTGCAATTACAGTTTATCACCATATATGTAACGAGATATAAGATAACAAAAAATTTATACAACAGACAAAAGATTTCATCCTGGAAACAACCTAAACAGAACCTTAAAACAACCCAAGAGGTGTCTAAAACAATGAAAATAAATGAGATCGATCTAAAACAATCCCTCATGTTTCTGTATGCAGGATGAATAGTTGGTATTATTCACGGCGTTCAACATGATGGATAACGTCATCATCCTATCTGTTTTCCTGCAGAGATTCTGCTGATATCGGCTCACTGACTTTTACTTCAGTCGCAGTTTAAATGTTTGATGAAAGTCGGCCACTTGCCACCGTTCTGCTCTGAGTTTGATGAATGGCTCAGAGTATTAAGTCAATATTTGTTTTGTCTCTGTAGTGAGCGTCTGAATTCTCTTCTTTGGTCAGAGAGGGAGAGAGTCACAACTAAACTAACTAATAAATCAGTGTCTCAATCGGGAGATATTTGATCTTGTGTTAGCCAGCTGTTCTGGGAAGGTTGGTGGACTTTAAGTCTTTTAAATCAATTTTTAAAATACTGAATTAGTTTGTTGTTTGGAGTTAATCATAGACAGTATATGGTTTGTGGACTGCCGTTTTGATGCCTCAAGTTTGTCATTTTGACCGTCACCATCTTGGTTTTTTGCAATCAGAAGTGGCGCGAGAGGGTGGAGCTAAGTACAACCGAACGCTGAATAAGACATTTTTAGGCCTGTCAATCACAAGGTAGCCACGCCCTAGATCATCCCCTGCTTTATGGTCCCATTTGACTCCAAATGGGACCATCATTTACTAAATGAACATCATGTATTAAAGAAGACTTGAAACTAGTGATTTAGACCATAAACTCACATTTACAATGTTTACTGAGGTAAAAAATCAAGTGAGAAGTAGGCTCATTTTCTTGTAGACTTCTATACAATCAGACTTCTTTTTGCAACCAGAGGAGTCGCCCCCAGCAAATAATGCAAGTTTAAGGCACGTACGCATTGGCTTCATTTTTCAGACCAAGGAGTAGCCCGCTGGAGTTCATTAAATAATGAATTATCTTGAGGTAAATTTTCCATCAGAAAAATAGTGAGAATGCTGAAACATGATAATCAATCACTCAGTTATAACATGCAGTTTATAAGTCCTTTTAGATTACTAAATATTAATGCATATCATTATATGTAAGGATGGGAAAGGTATCTGGAGATATATTTTGTGCTTTATCAGTCAAAGAAGAAACCTTTTTTTTTACAGGATTATAATTCCTTTTCCAATTATTTATTCTGAATGCCTATAATGAAGTCCTGCTTCAAATGTTATCCTGAAATGCAATCTATTTTCACAGTATTACACAACACCAGTATTATCTTACCACCGTATTACCGCCGGAGGCCTTCATAGATTCCATTTAACATTGTTCTTTTACTAATGACCCAGTTTCACTTCATTTCACAGCAGTCCTTTTTCCCTTACCTAAATAAAATGTCAGCTCGGTACAAACACTTCTACTTGAGTTGACTTTTTGTTGGGGAAATAAATTCCAAGTAGCAAATGTACGTGTTTGCTGTAAAACCAAACTCTGCAGCCCAGAGGTTTTGTGTCATGTTCAAGTTCAAACTGCGTGTCCTCTGCCTCCCTTCTTGTCTTTCAGCCACAGACCGGATGTGCCTCTACCTGTGCTGCTGTGTGCCATCTGTCTCCTCGTCCTGCCGTCGTCCTCTACCCACCACCAGGAGTCAGGTACGCGCCCCTCCTCCCTCTCTTTTCGGCGCTGACATGCACCACTCCATTAAATCATACATGACCTCTGACTTTTAAGGGCAGCGGGGTGCTGTTTAATCATTTCCTGTCGTTCATCGTTTTTCGCTGACATGCACTCTCTGGAGGACGTTTTCAAGGTTGTCTGAGTGTCGCAGCAGGACACTCAGACTGATACAGTTGAATGTCTTTTCCTTTAGTTGGGCTGTATTGAGGGTATTGACAGATTTCTTAATACATTGACACATATGGTATGCAAAGCAAAATGGTTTGAAGGAAATGGAAAGGTTTTTAGAAGTAAATGGGCAATAACTCTAAATAACTGACCTCTGTTGGTGACCAGTAGGAAGTACAACAACATGACAGAGATGTGATCTGATAACAACTCTACAAACCTCCTGCAGATATAATATTGTCATTTTGTGCTTTGAGGCAGCAATAAGCACGTATATATGCCCATATCTGCACTGTGAGTAATCCATCACCTCTGTCCAATTAAAGTTTTTGGCCTGTAGTCAAACACTGATATTAAATGTCAAGCTGTGGCTCTAAAAATTGGATGCAGGGTTGCGCTACAAAATGGGGAAAGGAACTTTATATTTCAGGGAATGGAGGGTAGAAATTGTTTCTTGCGAGCGCAACAGAGAGAGTTGTTTATAGAAGATCTGGGGCACCTTTATAACCTTTATAAAAATAAACTTAATATTGTTTACTGACAACCCTCCTTTTTTCTCCTTCTTCCACATCAGTGTTTTGTTTCACTATATCATGTTGTATGAAATTTTGTGCAGACATTCATGGTGCCCAGAGGATGAATACTAATCAATACTTTAATGTGAAATATCTTGACAACTATTGGATGATGTTGAGTTTGAAGGCTCATTCTTGACTTTGGAAAGAACCGTGTGACAAAAAAATCCTTATCACAAGATCCACTCACTCTTTTTTTCTACCTTAAGCTTTAAAAGGTAACTTCTGTATTTTTTAACCCGGACCCTACTTTTTCATGTTTTTGTGTGGACAACAAATACTGAAATTGGTCCAGTATTGAGGGAGAACAATGTAACCGGCAGCCACGAAACAAGCTGCGAGGGCAAGTGAGCAGCGTCAGTGTAATGTTACGTCCTCTAAAAGTGCTTGTTTTTGCCACTGACAGGCTCAGATCGTTATTATAAGTGTCTGACAACATCATGGAAAGGACCCTACAGAGAAATACAAATTTTTTCTTACAAAATGTCATCTATACTTTGAAACCTGCCTCTCCTCAGATGATTCGAAGCTTCTCCAGGTGACCATCCCCAACACGCCGCCCGTGGTTGCCGTGCTGGGCGGCTCTCTGACATTACCCTGCCTGGTGTCTCTGGCCCACCCGCCGCCATCTCCCTCCACCAACGGCCGCCACGCCGTGCTCTCTCTCCCCCGGGTCAAATGGAGCGTGCTGACTCACGGCCAAGAGACGGAGATCCTGGTGGCCCGCGGCGACAGGGTGAGAGTCAGCGAGGCCTACAAAGACCGAGCCTCGCTGCTCAATTACGCCTACTCCCCCGCCGACCTCACCCTGCGGCTGGAGAGCCTGAGGCAGAACGACACCGGCTTCTACCGCTGCGAGGTGCAGCAGGGCCTGGAGGACGCTGACGATGTGGCTCAGGTCAAGGTCAAAGGTGAGATAGATATTGAATAAGTTTGAAATTCATCCTTTTTTTTACGCCATGATTCACAGGCTTTATTTAAAAAGTAAATAACGAGAACGCCTGACCAAGCAATGGATTCTCCATCTACTTCGGTGGAGCTCATGATGTTAAGATTTTTTCAATGTTAAACATCATAAATTGTCTTTTGGAATTATCATGAAGGTGTTCCTGTGAACCCATCATATGTTTTGTGCATAAGTGAGTACAGCTTTTAAATAAAAGCAGCGGAGTGACATGTAGCTACAATATTTCCGTAATATATAATTAATATACGTATAAAGTAACGTATAATTGAAATACTCAAGTAAATTGTGCTTAAGTACAGTACTTGATGTTCTTTGTTACTTTCCACTACCGTGCATGTGAACTCCTCTTTATCATCGTAATAGTCTGACTCAACGCATCTAGACCGTGGGTATAAGTCTGCCATTGGCCGCGTATGTCACGCAGCATTCTCCTTACCCGCCTCTATGAATTTAGCAAATGCATCGTCGCTGCATCCTGTCCTTAGCGCCGGCCAAGACGATTGTGATTGGTTTAAAGAAATACAAACAAGCCAGAACGATTTTTTTCCCCCTTTGAATGTGTGGATGCTAGACTATCACCATAGTGACAGATAAAACCACCGCCGGGTGCACACGGCTGAGAAGAGACAAATTCATTAATTACAAAAAAAACAAATCACATCTTAGGTAGAACGCAGCAATAAAAAGTCCCGATGTATCAGAATTATTGGTGCTTGTTGGTGCTTTATTTTGTAATCTTGATAGTAACATTTTAATTTGCTTTAAACTTGTCACTCTGCCTCTGATGCTTCTTTGCAGAATGATCGCATAAAACACGACAGAATTCATGAAGCTGCTGGTTTAATCATTTATTTTTTTTACAGGGGTGGTGTTCCATTATCGTGATGCATCCAGCCGGTACGCCTTTACCTTCGAGCAAGCCCGAGAGGCCTGTGAGGAGATCGGGGCTGAAATTGCCACTCCAGAGCAGCTCCTGGCCGCCTACCACAGCGGATACGAGCAGTGTGATGCCGGCTGGCTCTCAGACCACTCAGTGAGGTGAGCCCCTGATAGAACATGGTCCAATGTCAAACAGGACACATCACTCAACACTGGATCAAGGGAGATGGAAAATTCAGCATTTTGTGTTATGGAGATTTGTGGACGCTCAACAGCCCAAATCCTTCATGCAGCTCGACAAAAACAACACTGACACGTTGCTGTGCATGTGGCTGAGGGAGCATCCAGTATGGAGGTCTGATAGTGGCCCACTCAGCAGCAAACATTTGATACACTTTGCACATCTGTACATCAGAACACACAGATTATCCAGCTGAGAGGCACTCGTGTGATCAGAAATCAAACATTTCTCCCCACTTCAACGCTCAAGTGTGATGTTTGGAGAGCCGCCATCACCGAAGAAGAGTGCTTGGTGTTTCAATGCTGTGCGACATTTCCTTTCACAGATATCCCATCCAGATGCCAAGAGAGGGCTGTTTTGGGGACATGGATGGGTTGCCAGGAGTGAGGAACTATGGACTGTTAGAGCCTGATGAGCTGTACGACGTCTACTGCTACGTGGAGAACATCGACGGTAAGACAAACAAGGAATTTTTAAAAATTGACCTTTTTTTTGCCTATCATCATCAGTTAAGAAAACATTTCCGACAGTTTTAATTACTGGAATTGGTACAAGCAACATGAGTGTTGAGAAGGCGAGATTGTAAACATAACATTATGAAAATACAACATAGACAATCAATATGACAAAAAAAGATACATATAATATGAACATATATGAAGAGATGGATCCAGGAGGATGTCAAGCAGCTTCCAGGCATCGCCAAACAGATAGAGCCTGAGCAACAAGAACTCCTCTCTACCATGGAACCAAGAGAGAGTTCACACCACATAACGCTGATGTAATAAGACAGAATGAAGCTGATTTAGTTTTTGATCTAGGGTTTAAAAACTAATTTTACCACAACAAACACAACGATTAGGAGAACTGAGGCAAGCAACAGAAGAAAGAGGGACAGCGGGTGGAGCCACATTAAACAAATAAGCTTCTTATGAATTTATATTTTTAGCAACTACCTGGCTGGCTTCCCAAAAACGTAAGTTAAAATAAAACCTGAGTTACGTGGCTCCTCTGAGCTTACCCGACAAAACTAAACACAACACAAGGGAGGCATTCACCGTGCGTGTGAAGTGCACGTAGCAACAATCTAAAACCCTTCAGGTCAATTCAATTCAACTTTATCCTCTCACAAACATGGATGTAATATTGTCTACATACTTTTGGCCATGTAGTGGATTTATTGGGCATTTCTTTATAACCTGTCTGACCTGATTGTTGCATGTCGATCAGTGTTTCCCAAAGCCCAAGAGGACGTCTTCAAGTGTCTTGTTTTGTCCACAACTCAAAGCTATTCAGTTTACTGTCATAGAGGAGTAAAGAAACCAGAAAATATTCCCATTTAAGAAGCTGGAATCAGAGAATTTCTTAAAAAAATACTCAGATTAATCGATTATCAAAATAGTTGGCGATTCATTTAATAGTTGACAACTAATCGATTAATCGTTGCATCTCTACACCTGATCATGCTCAGGACAAAAACCACAGCGAAGTAACAGGCATGTAACATTACGGGAACTTAACACCTGTCTCCTTGTGTAAAGGTGAGGTGTTCCACGGCACCGCCCCCCAGCGTTTCACCTTCTGGGAGGCCAAGGCCTACTGTCTGAGTCACGGGGCTGAGCTGGTGACCACAGCTCAGCTGTACGCAGCCTGGAACGATGGACTGAACCTCTGCAGTCCGGGCTGGCTGGCAGACGCGAGCGTGCGCTACCCCATCGTCACGCCCAGAGAGCGCTGTGGAGGCGGTGAACCCGGGGTCCGAACTGTCTATCGCTATAGCAACCAGACTGGATTCCCTGAGGTTGACTCTCGACACGACGCCTACTGCTTCAGAAGTAAGAGAACAATCTTGTGTTTGATAAGTATCCTGGTTATTTTCTGCATCCAAAGGATCAGGATCAGGTAATTACCATCACATTTGTGGACCTGTTCCTAAATGAGCTTTCTTGCTACACTCTCAACCAAGTTTTTTTCCTTAGGAATATGTCCAATCAAATCAATGACATTCAAAATAACATTTTGTAATTCTGTTCTTTATTCCAGGCGATGACGATCCTTACACAGATTCTCCTCAGGATTTTCTTGCCACTGAGCCGGAGGACATTGGCCAGGATATTGTTTTCTTAACTAATCCTGCAAAGGAGGAGGAGTTCAGCCAGAGCGAGGCGACGGTAAAGGAGGTCGAAGAGGTCCAACACGCCCAGACGGCCAATCCTGTAAAGCAGAGCCCTGTGGAGGCTAAGCCCCCAACACTGAGTTGTGACAAGGAATCATTGTTGACGATAGGCGTTCATCAGTCTGTCACTCCTCCATCTGAACATCAAGAGCACGTGTCCACAGGAGAGGACACCTGGGAGGTCATAGAGAAGGCCAGCTACCCAGAGTCCCATCAGCCTGCACCTGAAGAAAACCCACACACAGATCCTGAAGAGTCTCATGCACTTCCAACAGCTTCTCCAAAGGATGATGCTTCATCAGCAGTTACTACGACTGCTGATGAAGACTCCACTTTACCCACAACTGATGCGACAACTTCAGAGAGCGGCGAGCCCTCAGAGCATCATATTTCTGTGACTGAAAGTCTGGGTACGCCAGCTGTTAATGCAACATCTGGAGCTGATGCAAATGAGCTCCTCAGCAGCTCTCCGGAGGTTCCTCAAGAGGGCGACCTTCCTGTTTTACAAGAGGACCACACTCAAGATGACCACCTGGAACTCCCCTCTGAAGCGGAGCTCGTCTACTCGAGCACCTCTTACGGTGTTTCAGGGCAGCCAGAAGAGGCCAGCGCTGGTTCTGTTGAGGAGATGTCAGCGGTGACTCCATCACCCCACGCAGAGGAAACAGATGTTCACCCCACCACCCTGCTGCCATCTTTTGATAACAGTACCCCTGAGAACCATCCAACAGAGGAAGAGTCTGGAGAGGAGAGTGTAAATCCTCTTCTAGATGAGGAAACACAAAACTCAGTGACTCAAAGTTTGGTTGGTATGGACGTCTTTGCCACCTCTGAACTGGTCCCTACGTCTGATTCAGGTATGTATACAGCGAATATCAAAGATAGGACGTTATTACAAAATGAGTCTAAGCTTTTTTAGAGGTTCCTCCATTGCTAATGAGGGTATAAATCTCATTTTACACTAGAAACTTTTACATCCTTACCCACTGGTCTGGCAAAAAAAAAAAATTTGACCTGATGGTGGTGCCATGTGCCTAAATCACAAATTGGGTTTATTCTCTGCATTGTAGGACAACTCAAACTCAGTTTTATAGACTTGGATCAACTGTCTCAACAGTTCTTATGCGACATTCAAGTCATATGGAAGTTACCGTATTTACCTGTTGTGTGTTGAATACTCATAAGTTGTAAGGAATCTTACCTACAGTTAGCATATTAAAACGCATGTTAACCACTATTATATATAGTGGTGGAATGTAACTAAGTACATTTACTCAAGTACTGTACTTATTTTTTTCATACTTTTTATTTGTGGAATTGTGATCCCTTACAAAAGAAAGAAAAAGATAAGTATCAAACTACTTATAAAGTAAATGTCTATAAATTGCAGCATACAAATCCTCAGTTGGGACAGTTCATATTTTGTGTATTTCTGATACTTTAAACCCTCTTTCATTGTCAATTAGTCTACATTGTTATTCTTATATTTGTTTTTATGTCCTGCTGTAGTTTTCCATTTTCAAACTAAATTGCTTTAGAAAGAAAGATGGTTATCTTTAACATATCATTTCAGATGATCCCTTTTCTTGGCAGGTCTTGATCACACCCCAGAGCACCCGGATGTAACTGTGGAGTCGTCCATCCCAGTGGATCATGATGAGGAGGACTCCAATAGCACTTCAGAGGAGGAAGCACCAGATGATCCAACCGACCAGAGTGGACACATCCATCCTGCAGAAACCCCCACAGCAGAGGTCATCACAGTCACAGACGACTCTGATGTGAACGCTCCGGTCCTAAACACTGATCCGGTCACTTTGTTGACATCCCATGTATCTGTAACTCCGTCTCTCCCTACGGTGGAGGTTGAAGCCAGCTCTCCAGAGATTATAACCTTCATACCCGAAAGCAACACTTCATCTGGGGCCGAACCTCTGGAGGACATCCAGGACAAACTTGAACAGGAGGTATTAGGAGAAAGCCCAGAGGTATTCCTCAGCACAACCCAAAATACCACAGACAGCGATCCGGAAGGGACGGAACTAGATGCCGGAGAGGGATCAGGTGAATTGTCTGGAGGAAGCCCAGAGGTCAAACCAGGACTCATGTTGACAAATCCAACTCTCTCAACGGACCACACTTCTGCGGGAGGTGACGGTGAGGATGCCACTGATGCGCCTCCTCCAACAGAGGTCAAAATCACACTGATCCCTCATCTGACCCTCACACCGGGCTGGGAACCAGAGCCTTCTTCCTCCACACCGCAGGAGTCTCGCTCTGATCTGGAGTACAGCGCCGAGCCTCCTGATGACGGCTCGAAGGAGCAAGAGGTCGTGGCTGAGATCACCACCAGCAGCATCAACGGTGAGTTTAAAGGAACAGTCCACTAATCACTGATCATGTAGGCTTAAAAGGTGTCTCTGAAAAGTTTGTTGCTTGCTCCTTTGTGGAGGACCGAAGCTTCATCTATCACGGTGGAAATAAAAAGTATATAGAAACTTCTGAAACCACTGCAGCATAATCGACACTCAAATGTACATTAAAAATTACTCAAATGACACAACATTAATCTGCTGGTATTTTTAGGGCTGTCAATCGATTAAAATATTGAATTGTGATCAATCCTATGATTGTCCATAGTTAATCGCGATTAATCGCAAATTAATCACAAATTTTGTATCTGTTCAAAATGTATCTTAAAGGGAGATTTGACAGGTATTTAATACTCTTATCAACATGGGAGTGAGCAAATATGCTTGCTTTATGCTAATGTATGTATATATTTATTATTGGAAATCAATTAACAACACAAAACAATCACAAATATTGTCCAGAAACCCTCACAGGTACTGCATTTAGCATAATATGCTCAAATCATAACATGACAAACTGCAGCCCAGCAGGCAACAACAGCTGTCAGTGTGTCAGTGTGCTGACTTGACTATGACTTGCCCCAAACTGCATGTGATTATCATAAAGTGGGCATGTCTGTAAAGGGGAGACTCGTGCATACCCACAGAATCCATTTACATTCACATATCTTGAGGTCAGAGGTCAAGGGACCCCTTTGAAAATGGCCATGCCAGTTCGGAGCGTCATTTAGCCTCCTTCTCTACAAGCTAGTATGACATGGTTGGTACCAATGAATTCCGTAGGGCTTCATATGATACCAGTATCTTCATTTTTCATCATACAACCTCCAGAAGATCGATTGCGTTAATGCGTTAAAGAAATTAGTGGCGTTAAAATAATTAAGGTGTTAACTTTGACAGCCCTAATTTTGATAATTGATTAAAGCTGCAGTTGGTAACTTTGAGCAAATATGAAAACAAATTATTTTTATAAAACAGTCACTATATCCTGACCGTAGTACATGAGACAGATAATCTGAAAAAACTCATGTTCCTCTGCCTTGAGGAGTCTCTACCGCAGCGATCAATCGCTGCTTGCGAAACTCGTGAACTCCGATCAAACGGTCAAACTAGGCAGCGCTGATCAAACATGAATCAAGATTCTCTTACTGTAATGTCTATTTCTATCCTCAAATGTCTTCAGAAACATAAAATCCTAAAAAAAAAACACTTTACTGTTTTTTTATGTTTTATACACTAAATAATTAATCAATTAATCAAGAAAACAATGAGCAATTAACTGATAATGAAAATAAGTGTTATTTGTATATAATAATCAGGGATCAGCGGATTCAATATTCATATCTGTTTAAAATTCTTTATAAAGACAAACCTAAAATTGTCAATATATAGTCACATATTTTTGTCTAAAAAGCCCCTAAAGTTGAGTTGTCTGCATTTAGAAATAACCTGTGACCAATCCCGTAATAATAAACTTTCTCAACAGAACGTGGATCAGAGGGAGGTGAGGGGGAGACCAGTACAGATGAGCCTTCAATTAAAGTGTGCACGTGGCATCCTGACGAGGAGGAAACCACCGGTCCAACACTCACCGTCGACATCAGTGATGTAACAATCACTGCTCCCACCATGTTCCCAGAGTATTCTGCCATGGCTGCCTCGCTGCCTGTGGCCAAAGTTTCTGCTGCAAGATCAGGAGGAATTTCAGGTACATGTGCTCCATAAAAACGACTGCACACAGCAGACATAACAGCTGGTGTTGTGTGAAGGGGGGAGAGAACATCTGTCTCCGAAAATGCCCAATCAGGAAAGAGATTTACTGTACGCTGCAATTTAGCACCTCAAGCTGACTCAGCGCAACAGAGAGATATAGCTTCCTGTCCTGAATTAATTCTCTTAGAATAATAATAACACACAGTAAGCTCACCACAGGCATCTCCTCACTGTGTTACATAAGAAGGGTTTTTATTATTATATTATTATTATTGGTTGAAGAATAAATAGCTAATTCTATACTTCAAGACCGAAAACAAAACATCTCAAATAGCTACGAATTAAAATGTTGTCTTTGATTTTTTTTTCGTATGCACATGCACAATATTTTTCTAAATCATCCATTATCATTGACTTAACAATGTGTGACTCACCAATCAAACTAAATCAACAATCAAAATACAATTTCAGGTTGAATTCACAATGTTTATTCACTTAAAGCATAAAGTTGACGTAGCCACATGTATTCAAAAGGTAATGGGATTTGGGTATTGTTAGAAATAAAAATTATGATTTAAAATGTTTTCTTTATGAGCATGAAATGAAGAACACTGGTAGTAAAGCTGGACCACTGGCTCCACCGTGATGGTTCAACTTTATCCATTTATCACTACAGGCTTTTTAAACTTTTTACTGTGTCGTTGCATAAGTAAGTTTTCAAATTATTACAATATCATTCATTTTTAAAACCACAACTTCATTGTAATCTTTTTTTTGTTTTGTTTTAACATTGATACTGGATCATGTAGTAACTGAGCAGTGGGTCCCATACCTGATGTAACAGCTCCCTCTGCTGGCGCCTCCATGTACGGCAACTTCATTTGAAAATTAGATGTTGAAGAATGGTTATAACCATTCTTTAGGTTAGGCAGTTAAGGCAATTAAAGGTTAAAGGTTCCTCTCTAAATTTGTTTGTGGGGGTGCAGGACTCGAACACTTAAGAAAAAATACCATCAAGTCTGATAAAACAATTGTTGGCATGAAAGTCAATATGGAATATAATTTCCATTCAAATGGAAAATGGCTTATAGCTAAATCTGGTACAAAGTATCTGACTACTGAATTTAATGAAATAGATTATATTAAAAGTTAGTTTATTGGTTATCTTTAGATAGTTTCTTCTAGATTATTATTATGTTAAGATACTGAATAATGAATATATATAAAAAGCTCTGTTAATAAGTACCACCATCTTCCCACAGCTGCAGACTCCTGCCTGGAGAACCCTTGTTTGAACGGAGGCACTTGTATCGACGGTGAACCGACGAAGTGCTTTTGTTTGACCGGTTATGGAGGAGACTTGTGCCAGACAGGTTCGGTGTCAACTATTTGATAAACATAAAGGCACATGATCTTCCAAGTACTAGAAAGACAGAGTTCCTACTGATTCCTCTCTCGTTCTTTCTGTCTCCGTCCTGCTCAGACCTGGATGTGTGTGAGCCCGGCTGGGAGAAGTTTCAGAGCTTTTGTTATCGTCACTTTGCCAAGAGGCAGAGCTGGGAGGCGGCGGAGCAGCACTGTCGCATGTGTGGTGGACATCTGCTTTCTGTCATGACCCCTGAGGAGCAGGACTACATCAATGGTAAAAAAACCCTGAAGAACACAATCCACTTAGATCAACACTTTAGTGATGTGGAGCCCCAGATTTCATGACTTAGATGTCATTTCACGGATCTCAAGAAACAGTTGGAGAACATGTGTCCAGCACCTTGTAAATCAATATGTGAAGAAAATTATCATTTAGAATTTATAATTTGTGCTGTAAAAATGTCGTTCTTTGGTTCAGCCCTCTGAGGTTCAACTCAACCAATAACATTGCTCACTTAACAAAAGTGGCGTTTGTATGTTTTAGAATCACATACACTTTTGATTATTGATAGTCAACCACTTTGCAAAAAGCACACCACACTTTTTTTTCTTCGATTGATTAATAATTTCAGGCTTGCATTGTGTTCCAGTTTCAGTATGCAAACAGTTAATAACTTTTATTGTTTTGTCAAAGTTTCAAAACTTCCTCTGACGTTTAAAAATTGATAGTTAGGTGCCGATCTTCGAGCTTTCTTGTCAGAAACTCTAATCCAGAAGAGAAACGATTAGCTTACTTGGACATCATGAAGGATGCTGATACGGCGGTGTACTTTTAAATATAAAATTATTGCAAAATGCCTTAAACATAATCATTGAACGTAACCTTTACAATATGATTAAAAAAACATATAAACGGATGCGAAAGTGTGAATTTGGCTGTTTCTTCCAACTGAAAGGCGACTGTTCACCAGGAAACCATCAAATGTCAGGTGTTAGGGCGTCCTTGAATGCAGGGACGAACAGTGATGGACATATGTCTTGCAGCAGATATCAAACTAGTGATCTTTCCTTCCAACATTCCTCCAATTCAAGACTCCTGAAAAATCCAAAGTGACGAGTTTGTTTTAACATCGAGGCCTCTCAGAAGAACAACCACCTTTCATGTCTTCCCTTTTCATTGAATCCGTTATTTTTCCTAGAAAATGTCACGGTTTGGAAGTCGGTGTTTCGTCTGGCAACGAGGCAGTGAGATAGTTATCTGACATTCCTCTGGTGGTTGTTTTTTGCTCTGCGGGGAGTTTCCATGGAGAGCATATAGACTGATACGGTCAGAGATCTCTGATCAGTTTGTTGGTTGTTCCTCGCTCCAGGCTCACAACAAAAGGAGACTGTGCTTTTGAAGTCAGGGCTCCTAAACGTTGTCTCCTGAAAACCCAGCGGACGGTAACACTTTACTTTTAGCATTTATAAATAGTATGTAAACATGTATTAAATGGTATACACACATTGAAATGTAGTTGTACTCAGCTAGAAGGACATTTTTAAGTGTTTTTTAATGAGCAGTATTTGTCAACAAACACAATTTATTCTATGAAAACATATTTTATGAGACACATCTTCACGTGTTTTACGATATTGTCATTTATTATCTGTTAGTACAGCAGCCCCCACTTATGGATGCCTCATAGCAGGAGTTACAGTTGTTGACAAATACATTAATAAGCACATATATATCTGCTTACAACTACATTATCATGTGTTCTAAATGTGTATATACTGCTTATAAATGCTAAATAGGGGGACTTGTCTCAATGTTATTCTAATAATAAGCTTATATTCTGTCTATTTGATGTCTTTCTTTTGTCTTTTATTGTGAAGCGCTTTTGATGTAAGGTGCTATACATATAAATATACTTACCAGTACTTACTTTATATACCGTATATAGCTACAATGCAATGACCCCTCTCTTATTTTCTCACACTTTTTTACTTTTAGACAAATACAGAGAATATCAGTGGATTGGACTTAATGACAGAACCATCGAGGGAGACTTCCGCTGGTCGGACGGGAACCCTCTGGTGAGTTTTACTGCGTCGATCGCAGAAGAGAATTTGAGTTTTTTGATTCTCTCAGCTGTCTAAGTCAGGTTATTAAAACATAAAAATCAATACTCAAAAAGCTATATTAAATTTAGATGTTTCCTTCATGTGACTCTCCGTCAGCTCTATGAGAACTGGTACAGAGGTCAGCCCGACAGCTACTTCCTGTCAGGTGAGGACTGTGCGGTGATGGTGTGGCACGACGGCGGCCGCTGGAGCGACGTGCCGTGCAACTACCACCTGTCCTACACCTGCAAGAAGGGCGTCTGTGAGTTCATTTGAGCTGCACGTTTTTGTAAGGTCTTATTTTTAAATCACCACTGGTGGTAACGTTCTAAGAGGTAAAGTTGTCTCTCCATTTATCTTCTATCCAACAGCATCCTGTGGCGAGCCCCCCAAGGTTCCCTACACTAAGGTGTTTGGGAAGAAGCGGTTGCGTTACGAGACCAACACCAAGGTGCGATACTACTGTGAGGAGCATTTTGTGCAGAAACTGAACCCTGTAATCAAGTGCCTGCCCGGCGGCCAATGGGAAGAGCCTCAGGTTACCTGCATCCCAAGTAAGTGCATCAACTGTCTGACCTTGATTAACCATAGATACTATTACACAAACAATCTCAAGCTAATAAGTGAGTGATAAGTAACAGAATGGCAACAGGACAACAACAGGATGTTCTAGTAAAGGATTTAGTTATAACTAAATAATAATTTAATTGAACCCTGACTGTCAGAGTTTGCAGGCAAATGCATCCATCCATCTATTATCTGTCCAGGAAACCTTCACTAATGTATTCTTCTCATTTTCTTTTGCCCTGAGCATTTTAAAGGAAAATCCACCGATTTTACACATCAAAGTCTGTTTACATGTGTTGGCCTATTGCTGCATCTAGTATGTGAAGAAAATTGCCTTTTGTGGCTCCAGATGTAGCTGCACAAAATCTCATAAATATTCTCAAGTGATGTCATTTGAATCAGCGTCGGTTGGGGCTGAAGACTGCAAGTTTGAAAATGAAAAAATCTGGTGTGGAGTTAGAAAGAAGTGAAACCTCTGTAGCCAGCTGCTCATCTCTGCTTGTGGCTGAAGGGGTTCCAGGCTACATTAGCCGCTACTTGCATAACACACCTGAATCTACCAACTATCGGTGGTTGAGTTGCATTGTGGGTATTGAGGGCCCAAATTTTGACCATGAATGTATAAAGAGAACTGGATACAGCGTTGGAGGCAGGGCCCTGTTCATTCCTATGAAAGTTGCTCAGTGGCGCATGATGCCAAAATGGCTCAACTTCCGGGTGGAAAAGTACCGGATCTTCCGCCGATTTTCCGCATCCATTGGGCCCATTGAGCAGGCGCAGTAGCGTCTGCTCAGTCACAGCCGTCACACTGTCGTCACAGCTTGCTAACTCCACCTTCCAGCCTCGCTCTGGGTCTCATTCACAATGAATGGAGGAAGGGAAATAACTCTGGATTTGGCTATTAGTGCATTTTACAACTTTTAGGCCCTAATCATTTAAATAAGGGCTATTAGAGTGTTCATACTGGGAAGTTGATTCACCTCAAAAAAATTATCCGCTGACGTCTCTTTCCCAATCTAAGTCTATGGGGAAAAGTCTTTTTGGGCCCAATGGCATCACGTGATGGGCACAGAAGTTGTAGTACCACCGTTTGGCCACTACGAAAATTGGGATCAACGACTGGCACTCTTCCTGGGGGCTTGATTTTGTCAAGGTAGAAGAATGCATGGAATAAAAAAGACGTTATCTCTGGTTCTGCTGCATCAAAATGGACCCTTTTTTTAAACTGTGCAACGAGTACTCTTTAAGACATTTTGCCCATTTTCACAAAGGTTCAGGAGACCGGGCTGATCTGGAGCAAATAAAACTCCTTCATAGTAAAGGCTGTAATCC
>CAKALU010065962.1:40722-51984 GCA_916700995.1 Hozukius guyotensis
TGAGTCAGCGTCGGTTGGGGATGAAGACTACAAGTTTGAAAATGAAAAAATCTGGTGTGGAGTTAGAAAGAAGTGAGACCTCTGTAGCCAGCTGCTCATCTCTGCTTGTGGCTATAGGGGCTCCAGGCTACATTAGCCGCTACTACAGTAGCATAACACACCTGAATTTACCAACTGTTGGTAGTTGAGTTGCATTGTGGGTATTGAGGGCCCAAATTTTGACCATGAATGTATAAAGAGAACTGGATACAGCGTTGGAGGCAGGGCCCTGTTCATTCCTATGAAAGTTGCTCAGTGGCGCATGATGCCAAAATGGCTCAACTTCCGGGTGGAAAAGTACCGGATCTTCCGCCGATTTTCCGCATCCATTGGGCCCATTGAGCAGGCGCAGTAGCGTCTAAGTCTATGGGGAAAAGTCTTTTTGGGCCCAATGGCATCACGTGATGGGCACAGAAGTTGTAGTACCACCGTTTGGCCACTACGAAAATTGGGATCAACGACTGGCACTCTTCCTGGGGGCTTGATTTTGTCAAGGTAGAAGAATGCATGGAATAAAAAAGACGTTATCTCTGGTTCTGCTGCATCAAAATGGACCCTTTTTTTAAACTGTGCAATGAGTACTCTTTAAGACATTTTGCCCATTTTCACAAAGGTTCAGGAGACCGGGCTGATCTGGAGCAAATAAAACTCCTTCATAGTAAAGGCTGTAATCCTTTAATACTTCTGTAATACTTTTCCGTCTGTCTCCCACCTCTAGTCCATTCGATGGAATATGACCCAGTTACCTCACTTCCTTCCCAGCATGAGGAGGTCATGGAGGCCATGGAGCCCATGGAGCCCATGGAGGTCAGGGACACAGCCACAGAGAAAGCAGCTCCGCTGTTTTGGGACATTAAGTGGAATGTCTGAAGACATCCTGCCTTTTTCTTAAAAAGAAAAAACAATATTTCACCTCCTCTTTTCCCCCTTTCTTGTGTCTCAACAGACTTTCCAGTCCAGTTTAAGTTAAACTGTATAAATTAAAGTCATGTCAAGGCCACAGTTCTTACAGTCGTGGAAAATCTGGAAAACTTGCTGTAATCCAAATATGCATGTTTTTCAGTAAAGTGATGCCTGTCAAAAAAAAAGTTATGGAAGTTGGGATGAATTTGGCCAGTTGAAACAAAACCACAATCCCAAGCCTGCTTGACCTAGAGATTCCTGGGAAAGAATATCACCCAAAATGAATTTCTTATGAAAGAGTCATATCAAGAGATAAGAGAGGACCCTCCACACTGTTCAAAACACTCTACAGTGGATTTTTTATCAACAGACAACGCCTTGATTCAACATCTATCTTCCTTCCATTCTTGTTTTTAACTCAGGACAGTTTGTAAGATCCCCTCTTATCTTTTGACTTTCACAGAGAAGGACAACTTTTACGCAGGACGACATGTTTTATGTGAGACTGTCATATAAAAGACCCAGAATCTAATTAACAAAATTCATATGAACTCTAAAGTTCTCGTAACGTTGCAGAGACTCATTTATCAACATCAACATCAGAATATGTTGAGACAATTCTTATTAATCATTTAAATGTTTAAGTCTGTATTACCCTAAACCAAATTAAATAGGCTATACCAGTATATGTGGGGGTTAAGGGATCCAGAATAATTCTACTTACTTACTGTGGTGAGCTTTACTCTCATAATCAGCAGCCGTTTTGTAGCTAAACTGATTTTAAGGGGAAATGAAAATCAGCCTGTTCAGTGACACTGTTGAATTCTTAAATTTGACTGCTGCTGCGATACACGCTGCATTTTAACATATTTGTAACAGACTGCTGTTCATGATAGTTTGCAGTTTAGTGTGTAGTGTGAATGAATTCTCAACATCAGATGGTCTGACATTCACTAAAGCTTAAAATCTGGAAGATTCCATGTTTTTACTTTTGTAGTGAATTATATCACTGTTGAGAGCCTCTCTGGTACCTCTGATACACTTTATTTCCCACAGACTGCACTCCTGAAACATGTTCATTTATTGCGTCTTAAGCTTCAGACAACTAGGATGTACAACCTAGGAAAAAGAAAAACACATTCCTGACCCGGACGCAGTTACTCTTTAAAGCTGCACTTGGAAACATTTCACATTCAAGGCCTCTGCACACCAAGTCGGTATTTTTCATATGCATTTTTTTTTAACCCGTCATCTGATAAAAAGCACAGAAATGCACAGAAACCTTGCACACTGAGTCCGATGCGTTTTATTATTCTCTTCGTTGCGAAAAATTCGTAATACAAGATAAATCTGTATTAATTACAAAGATGCAATGTATAGCGCTAGTCCCAAACGGGGCTAATAAAAGAGTGAATGACATTAGCAAGAAGCTATCGTTTAGCTGCCTAGAGCACAATCACTATCGTCTAATCTTTCCTACATCCTTTGTTTTGCGACAAGCTGTTCTGCAATCACCTGCCACAATCTATAAATTCCGCATCTCTGTATTATTTACTGTGTTTCTTGTAAAGTGCTTTGTGCTGGGAGACGAATAGATGAAGCGAATCAGTTTATCAGATGCCATTTTGGATGATGACCTTTGCATTGATGCATGCGAAAAACACCTGCAGAAAATCAAACATTTAGATTTTCGGTGTATAAACGTGACTAACACGTGAGGTTGTATTTATTTTTAAACGTGACAATTTGGGACGAAAAATACGTACTTGGTGTGCGAAGACCTTTACACTTATAAATGGCAGTGAGAGGCAGCTGTTTCACTCTTGTTGACTTCTAAACACAGAAACCGTGTTTTTCAATTGATTGCACACCTTTGACATAAATGACTAACATCTTATTTCCACTTCGTATTAACCTGTGATCTGTATCTTGATACATTATCTGGATTATGACATCTGATCACATGCCTTTGGTTTTTCTCCACATCCAAATGCAAATTATTGTGAGACACTACAGGATACAACAGTTTTTCATGCACTGATGAATGTTGAGATTTTGGTCTATTTTGCTTCCATAACATGTCTTCTTTCAGACTAGTGGAAAGAAAACATCCAAAATACACATTTAGGTGTTTATTTTACTACTTTGTCTATTTACGTCTGTAGATTTCTCCTAAATTCACTAAAGGTTACCATTAGATAATGCCTCATTTATGTATTTCAACATCACATTTCAGAATACTTGTAATACAAACAATTATTGTCTTAATGTTAGTAATCAACTGGGGAAGTTTAATGGTAATATCTGTTAGTTAACATTTTCACCCTATTCACCTGTAGTGTCTTGCGAAATGTATGACATTTTACAATACATATCTTAAAAGGCCATTTTCTCAAAATGAGTTTTTTTCTCAGACTCTGAGCCAGAAATCTCCACTTCAGTAGCACTTACATCCACCAACTATTCCAGTTTCATTCATCTCTATATTCTGAAGGTTTTTACAGAGCGGTTTGTTCATATATCATTCAACATATACAAATACAACATTTTATTCCTAAAAACACGGCGGAAACAGATTTTTTTTATGGCTATAGATATCCAAAATTCCCTCTGTAAAAACCTTTGACTCTAATATGTCAACAAAATGAAACAATAATTCTGAACCTGGTTTTATCCAATGTTTGGATTTCTGTTATGTGGATTTCTGTTGTATGCAAATTAGCACATATTTAAAAAGATAACATTTCAGGAAACTTGTAATACACAAAATATTTGTCTCAATATCGGTAATCAACTGGGGAAATTTCCTGGTGGTATCTATTAATAACATAAACAAACATAAGTAGCTTATGTAAGCAGATTTAGACTTAAATTAACATGTTTTTCCTTATTTGGATAATATATAGATCATATTTTAATACCAGGTGGAAGTATTGTCTGAATAGCTGTAACTGTAGGTGGCGAGTTCACTCGCTCCTCATTAAGAGATAGCTAGTTAGTCACCTGTGGAGATTCCTGTCGTTGATCACACCTGAAGTCAATTTGATCAATTAGACTGAACCTTCATGCCAGTGAATGTGAAGGAATGCTTTTCTCTTTATTGGCTTGCAGCCCCACTGTGTTTATATCCATTAAAAGAGTATCCTCAGATACATCTTTAATGTGAGCAGATATTGTTAGAAATTAATGTTGTTTCAAAACACAAAAAATTCAACCATTGTTTTATTCTTGGAGAGAAAATAAGCTGCCTGCGTCCTCACCTTCAATTATTTCCTTTTGTTTTTAGGTGATAGAGAAATAGAGAAAGTACCAACAGGGAAATGAAGAGATCCCACCCACACAAACCTGAACCACCTGACAGATCACAGACTCTGCTTGTCCTCTGGTGCTTTTTATTCAGGTGTCTCATGACTTTGTTGTATGGTTTGCTAATATGAACTGTATCTGTATTAACTTACAGTATCCTAATCAGAAAGTTTAATTTTAAATGTATGTAGGAGTAGTACTCTACACTGGCACTGAGGCGATCGCTGTTCTACGAGGATCAATGATGAAAAACAAATATTTTGATGATGCAACAATATCTCATCTACTGTATCTTTTCTAGTTTTTAAAGGAGTGTTGTAATAAACACTGTGACGGTAACAATGCAGGTGATGTTAATTGTCGATCTAATGAACGCATACTAAATGTACAAGTAGAGATAATATAGTAAAAATGGATCCAATGAAAAAGGAGAAGTAAAATGTAATTTTTTAATGTAATCTGAATTTGTATTGTTGTTACATGTCTGTTGATTTAACTGTATAACGATTAACACATTAAAAATGTTTGTAAAAATCTATTCGTAATATCATGATCACATGACTCCTATTTGATCAGATAAACAATACTTGACTTTGCAATGTTCTTTTTCACTTTATGGCAAGCAGTTTGCAATGAGCATCCATGACTTTTTAAACACAAAATAAGTTTGTGGTCTAACTAACTAAAACCTCCGAATTGCAGAGCGGCAGCCTCCGCGGGGTTTTGCATTTGTTATCATTTGTGTTCCAGGTGCGGTTGTCGGGTTTATATTTTTTATCACCTCTGATTCAGTTTTTAATGAATTCTGCTTCAAAATCTTTGCTAATTATTTGAGAAGTAAAAGAAGTCCATATTCAGTGCCATCAACTGTCAACCAAACTGTGTTTTTTGATACTACCACAAGAGGTCGCCAAAGTAATAAAGTTTCAAAATCCGACACACGGGGGCTTTAATGGTTTCTTCCACCCTCACACCTGCAACTTTGTTTTGAATGATAAATATGACGAAACTGTGGTAACGTTCAGCTCTTTTGTTTTCAGCTGCTAAATTAAGTTTTGTCTGATATTTTTGGTTGCTGCCTCTCGAGATGTTTCTGTTCAACAAAGGTGCAGTGGGTGATTAGCTTCTCAAAGCATTGTAGCCAGTGGTCAAGATGCAAATCACCTCCTGATTAAAGCAATTTTATCACATTTGCTCTCTGAATTGGCAAATCGTCACTACTCTACTCTACAACTGGATGTGAGTCATTTTCCCCCAAACAAACTTTGAAGAAGTTTGTGCAAATATTGCACAAATAACTTAATGCCAAATGAATACGCTGACATGTAGATATATCTTTATTTGAATAAATTAAATTACATGTGATTAATTTACAGATAAACCAGTTCATCTTTTAACATAACCAGCAGCGTTATTTACAGTTCAGAGTTTTAGCGTCTTTGAATGAGCTCGCAGGAAGCAGCTCGGTCTCAAGTTAATTGGACACGCTGGCAGGTGCAGTGATCGACCCAGAATTAACCAAACATGTTTAACTTTACCTTCACTGATGAGTTACTCTATGCAGAAATGTCAACGCATTATTCCAGGTTTAGAGCAAGATTGATGATTGTGTATGTGTAACATGTTTTATACTTTCATTCTGTCAATTCTTCCATTAGTCAAAGTGGTTTGTGGTTTCCAAAATAAAAGACGGTTTACTGTTTTACCAGCCAATTATTTCTTAAAAGGGACATATTATGAAAAACTCCCCTTTTCAGTGCTAGTGCTCATACATTTGGGTATCTGGAGTGCCTACTAACCCACAAACAGTGAAATAAGACAACCCAGTCAGTTTTTTGTGGGCTGTCTAGATCAGAAAACATGTGATTCAACAAGCCATTCAGATTTGTCTCCCCTTCCTATGTCACATGCAAGCTCATGAGAATATACCGCCCACAGCTTGAGAACTACCTTTGCAAAGGTGCACCATATTTTTCTCACAAGCCAATCAGAGCAGACTGGGCTTTTCGGTAGGGGGTCTTAAAGAGACAGGAGCTAAAATGGAGCGTTTCAGACAGAGGGTGAATACAGGTATATTCAGACAGACAGTATGAGAAAAATTAAGTGTTTTTTTTAACATTAAAGCATGTAAACATGTTCTAGTAGAAACCCAAAATACAAGTATGAACCTGAAAATGAGCATGATATGTCCCCTTTAACTGATTATTATTTTTGACAACCATATTTTACCAGCATTTGGCCAGTAGCTCGTTGACATACTGTACCCTGGAAAAAATAAAATTTCTCTTTATATATCAGTTTAACATAGATTTGTACTGTCTTTATCTCAAATTGAAGACAAAGACCCACAAATGTGGGTACATTTTGAAAAGAAAATCCAAAGATGTTCTATCTGTTCTCTAAATTAGCTCTGCATCCACCAAGTTAGATGTAAAAAGGGCCTTTTGTTTTAGAAATTAGATTAAATTATAACTATTTAATTTTTTAAAGAATCTAAATGTGAAATATAACCTTATAATTCTACTTTCAGTAATTGTCTTTAGCTTCAGATGTGGTGTTTCTTGCTCACTTGAGTTGGTGGATCAAGCTGTTTATGCTGTGCAGTGAATTCTGGGCCTCTGGTTTTCTTGCTTAGACTCACAGCTCTGTTGAGACACACATGTAAGAAGTGTATAGTTCTTTATTTTAGGCTACCTATAGCAATAGGCGCCGTACAGGTGCATCATCTTGTTGGGGAATCCAAATGAGCGCACCCCTGCTTCAGGGATGCCCCCACAGTGCTCCCTGGGGTTGCTGATGGGAAACCGTACGCTGCCGTCTTTCAGCCATCCGCCGTCACACTGGTCGTAGTTTTGGAAACGCCAGGCGGAGTAAAGCTGGCCGACCAACGCCAGCTCAGCTCCCTGGCGTTGACATGCGTGTCCTGCCTGCTCGAAGGAGAAAGACCCCGATATGTAGGAGACAGAGCCTGTGAGAGGAGGGAAGATTTATGGAAACACATGCAGAACTTCAATCCAGTGGCTTCTTATCATTTAAATGCTATAGTATTGTTTAAAACGGTCATTCATTTTTAACTCTGACTGCAGTGGAAGTTTCCAGAGGCAAAGTATTTTCCCATCAATTAACTTTTTCCATTATGTCACAATGTCGGCCTCAGTTGTCTTTCTGTCCATTCTGCCTTTCTGTCCCTCCTTTCAGCCACTTCTCCAGGCCCCTTTCATTGCCATTCTCCACCTGTCCACCAGATGCCCTCAGACCTTGCCACTGGTCCCAGTTACCTGACTCTTATTCATCTGCTCACCTGTTTCCACTTTCCCTCATCAGCCCTGCCATTCCCATCACCTGACCTTCTCCGCCCACATGCTCACCTGCTTCCCATTTCCCTAATCAGCCCCTTTTTCCCAGTCAGTTGTCAGATTGTCAGTGACTACATTTACATGCACAAAATATTCTGTTTTTTGCCCTTATTCTGAAAAAGACAATCTTCCTACCAAGCTGTTTACATGACTAAAGAAAATGTATATTCCACTAATATTCCTGTTCAGATGCAGTAAATACTCCGACTATCATGTTGTTTATTTATGGGAGCCTTCCTCTTTCATTCCTTCTTGAGAAGGTCAGCGTTACGATATTTGTACATATCCAAAAACCTGTTAATATCCAAGTCTTTGTAAAAGTGTTTCTCCTTCTGACCAGACATGTGGGCTTTTCTTTTGGGCATGCATCTCTGCAAACTGTCGGCTAGTTGGTTTGTGTACAACACACAGAGCTGGCAGTAAACAGGCAAGAGGCTTTGTGTCGCAAATATACATTAAAAACTCCAATTGAGACGTATATTCTGAATGTGCTGTATACATGTCCAAAAAATGCTCCTAAAACCCGAATAATATTGGCATATCGCTCATGTTTTAATTTGAAAATGCTCAATTAGGAATAAGGGCTAATTTGTAACATTCAAACGGAATATGCTGTTTACATGACCCGTATCAAATTCCAAATATTGTCATATTCAGAATAATAGTGGAATATTAGAGTGCATGTAAACGTAGTCAGTGTTTGTGCCTTGCCTTCCAGTCATCTGAACCTGTATCTGTTCCTGCACCCTTATCTACAGTATACCTGCCTGTACACTTATGTATCCTCATTCTACCAATAAATCCCTGAACTCTTCCTGTCTGTCTGGACTGTCTGCACTTGGGTCCTTTCCTTGCAGCCTCGCACCCACCCGTCTGACACATCATGTCTCACCAACAGATTTTATTGTTCTGTCAACCTACGATCAGTCCCACTCTCACACTGTAGCTACAAAAGGTCAATAAGTTGCTGCAGAGTTGACATTCTGTATCACTATGTTGAGACACAAATACAAAATGCAACAAAACCGTTTATTTCTCTTTAAGAAATAAGCAGAATAAAATGAATGGATGTATTTTTATTTATTTTATTCATTATTATTCTTATTATTCTTATTATTTATTTTTTTCAGATCCAGACTCTGCCTGGAACATAGTAAAACTTCCAGCTTTCTGTCATGAAATTAGACTAAGCGTTGATCCGAGCCACTCCAAGCTTACCGGACGCCTGGGAGGTGAAGCAGAAAGCGTCGAACCGATCGTGATTCTTATCTTTTGGTCCATAACTGCGAATGCCAGGGAGCAGCTCTACTCCACAGGCAGGTCGAGGATGAATAATGGGGTAATGAACGGTCCCATCATGGAGCCAGCCGGCATTACACCAGTCCAGACCCTCCGTCCATGCTGCAGGAGGAGACATGCAGGTTTAAGAGAGCTGATAAACCTGCAGACAACATATTATTGGTCGCACAGCGTGTGGTACCTCTGTACAGCTCGATGTATGAGGCCAAAGTGCCATCTTGTTCAGCACAAGCCTCCTTAGCCTCATGGAAAGTGAATCTGTAGCGGCCACTTTTACTCTGATACGGGAAGACCACACCTGGAGATAGAAGCTGTTTGTCAGTGTTTATGTTTTTACACTTGTACTGTATCCTGTCTTTCATCAAAGATGTGATTCACAACCATAAACCTTCATCTTCGATAACATCCATGCCCCTATGTAGGTGTTTCAAACACATATTTTACTTCATTTATACCAGTAAGACCTGGTGCATTCCTTCTGTTTAAGTAGAGTAGACACTATAGGCTCCTTATTGCTTCAATTACCTTCAATCCTCAAAGTAATGGCCACACTCTCATCCTCGATGCCATTGACAAGCTCGCAGCGATACGTGCCGCCATCTTCCAGCTCAAGGCTGCTGAGCTGCAGGGAGGCGTCCATGGTGTGAGCCTTCCGGAGGGAAGCACGCGGTCCGAGATGGCCATATGGCTTGAAGGCATGTGCATTTGATATCATGATAATGTTCTCCTGCCCTACGTGTTCCGGCTCCAGCTTGGTCCATTTCACTTTGTAATGGCTGGGTCTGGTTCTCAGGATGCACGGCAAAGTGGCGTTTCCTCCCCTTTGAGCAACGACCTCAGCGTACACAGGCGGGTCGAGGAGGTACTTCAGCTTCTTGGGTGCTGCGGGTGAAACAGGATCCAGGAGGTGTCAATAGAGTGCTGCAGGAATGAGTCCTAAAACCCGGAAATGAGTTAGCATTTTTGCACTTCCTGTTCCCTCGTCTCGAAGTCAATGGAACTTTTTGGTTAGAATAAGGTCCGCGATTAACGCAACCTTAAAAGATTTTAACATTTTGTTCTAGACATAAAATTAGTCAGTAAATATCCCACTTGTGAACGTTGGCTTTTTACCTCTGGCGATTGCATTTATCCATCAAAAATCATAAAAGTGGTGTTCATTTGTGAAGACCATGAACATGTAAATATCATATACGTCTGTTTGCCACAGAGATAATTTTCTGCAATAATCCAAAATCCAATGGAAAATTCCCATTGGCTTTTTTTCGAGGGAACCAGGGCGATGCTCACTTCTGGGTTGGCTTACAAAAATATGAATGCTCACATGTTTCATTTGAAGGCACCAATTGTTACGTCATGTAGTTAGTTATTTAGATACTTTTTTTCTGAACATGGTGCCATTGAAGCGAGGCAATGCAACGTCATTACAAATCTAAAAGAATATATATATAAAACGAATGTATGTATCCATACATACATATATATACAGATTTAGAGCTTGGTACACAAAGCGTTAAGAACATGTAACAACTTTAGCTAGATCCTAATTATTCATTCACTTAACCTGCTCTGTGTTTACCTACTAACTCTCCTGTCATTACAGATCCAGCCACTCCCTCCTGCCCTGCAGTGTTTCCCGCCTTTCCCCTCACCCGACCATCTCCGCCCACTCACTCACCTGCTTCCCATTTGCCTGATGAGTCTCTCAGTATATAAACCGGCCCATCCCCATTCTGCCTTTGCCAGATTGTCTAGTGTGCATCCCACTGGTCAGTGTCATTCTGCTTGTGCCTCAAGCTTTTGGGTTCAAGCTTGTTTATTTTCTGAACTTGTGACAAATGTGGAGTTGAAACCATGCTTTGTCATCATACCATGTCTTGTACCAGCGCAGTTAGTGTTGACAGTATACAGTAGAGCAGTGTAGCAACACTCTGCTGCCTTGTAAGCATCAGTAGAAGAAAAGTCTAAGCAGGCCAACAACATTTAAACACTGCTTGGATGTCTAATACCTCCCTGATCTTTCTCCAAGGCATGTCTTTGTAGTCTCAACACGATAAATCGTACAAATGGGAATAACTGTTTACACTTTCAGACAATGTCTCTTTGAAGGCTTTCATGCCACACTTTGTCTCTCAGTCCCTCTTCTCCAGACACACTTGTAGTTCTCCAAATCACCATATAACTTTGCCATTTTCCATCCGTCCACCAGATACCCTCGGACTTTCCCTCCTTTCCCCATCCACACACCTGTTGCCACTTCCCTAATCAGCTCTGCCAGGCCTTCCCTGCCCTCCTCCTCACCTGCATCTCATTCCTTTATCAGCCACTCTCACATAATAATAAACTTTTTGTTTATAGG
>CAKALU010065967.1:0-12326 GCA_916700995.1 Hozukius guyotensis
TCCAAACTAACCCTTTGAAACACCAAAGTCAAACGAACTAACCGATCGAGGCAGCGGTAGACCAGCAACCTCCATGTTCTGTGAGGTAAAATTACTGTTTTTGTCAATAGAGTCTGGTTGCTTGGAAATCGAATTTCTGTTAAAATGAGGTTTTCCTCAAACTCTGAGCCAGAAATCTTCACTTCAGCAGCACTTACATACACCAAACTTTCCACTTTCATTCCTATCTATATTCTGAAAGTTTTTACTGAGGGGTTTGTTCATATATCATTCATAGCCTGATTTATACAACATTTTATTCCGAAAAACATGGGGAAAATGATTTTTTTTATGGCTGTTGACAGTATTTTCTGATTGATTGTGATACAAAGAGATATCCAAATTCCCTCTGTAAAAACCTTTGACTCAAATATGTCAACAAAATGAAATCCAATGTTCAGATTTCTGTTCTGCATATTTCATAAGATAATGACTCATTTGCATATTTAAACATACAATTTCAGAAAACTTGTAAAATAATTGCCTTAATGTCAGCAATCAACTGGGGAAGTTTCATGGTGATATCTATTAGTTACATTTTTTACCCTATTCACCTGTGGGTGTCTCCCCCGTGCACAAAACCAGGTCCATAAATAAAATGGTTTTCAGAATTTGCTGTTGAGTAACTTGACCTGAGTCCTGACCTGAACCCCGTCCAACTCCTCTGGGATGAACAGAAACGCTGACTGTGAGTCAGGCCTCATCACCTCACTAATGATCTTGTCGCTGAATGGGAGCAAAACCTCACAGCCAAAAATCCAAAAAAGAGTGGAGGTTGTTGGAGATCAAACAACATTTTAAAGTCACAGCTTCAAAGTGACGGCAGCGAGCCTCACACCACCTTGTCATCAGTGATCAAACAATCTGAAAAACAGGAAGTGATGTCGTGTGTAGGACTTGTCCTCCTTAACGAGCCCCTCCTCACTAAAGCAGATGGAGCAGTGATGCATCCTCGGGGCTGTGATGATGATGATCACGCTGTATACGATAACGTCCTGCATCAGTCTGTTGCAGAAACACTGCGTTGCAATGTTGCAAACAGCGCTAATGAATCTGAAACATCTTTTCAGAGGAGATAATCAGTTTCAGCTTCAGATATTTTGACTCTACAGAACAGAGCGGCGCGCAATCGTGCTTAATCAAGTACATGGGAATATTCTGAGTGCCATCAGAGCTGGATGGGCTTAATGTGGAGTTAATGCAGTACGTTTATGCTTAATTTAGAAGCATTTTCCGGTCTGTGATCATCCACTACACAACTTCTCTTCCTACTCTTTGACCCCAGGCCGTGCTGGGTGTTTTGCAGTTTCCTCACAGTTTGATTCCCTTTTTTTTTTACCATAAAACAATCTGTCACTGTGTCTTATACCTCTGTCTTGGTTTTATTTCCTCCCTCTCTCCCTGTAGGAATGTGTTTCGGAAGCTCCTGTCCCAGTCGGAGCAGGAAAAGGGTGACGTGCTGTCCCTGGAGGAGATCCTGGCCGAGAGTACGGATCCCGGGGAGAAGAGGCTGGCGCCGCAGGCCAACGGCGGAGGGACGCTGCGAACAGGAAAGGCCAAACTGCGGGCCCTGAGAGAGGCCATGTACCATAGCGCAGAGCACGGCCATGTGGACATCACCATAGACATCCGCAGCTTAGGTCAGATTTACTAATACATGCTTCACTGGCACACATGCATCGCTCTCTGGCGCCTCCAGCTGTCCTGGAGATGTGCTCATGCTGTGCCTGTCCTGTCCCGTCCTGTTAACACACTCTCAGCTATCACCGCCACTCATCCAACCATCAAAACAGTCGCAGGAAGTAGGGCGTTTTTTATATCCGAGGAGATAACGGCTCGGGTCAAAGGTGTGAACGTGCCGATTTAAAAGCAGTGATCATTCTGTACACGTGGCAATCGTCGACGCTGTCCAGTTCGTCTGGCGTAATGTGGCCGTTGATCAGGGTTTGATTGAGATTAATTGACTGTTTTATTTCAGTTGACAAAACAATCTCACCACAAGTGCCGTTTAGTAGCTGCTCTGGACCTTTTGGTCGGATCACACGATCCTCATCAGCTGTAGTTTACTCAGTTGTCTTGAAATTCTAGATGTAAAATTTGCCCGTGTAATGACCTCAGAACTGGAGTGATATTAGAAGTTTATTAGAGGTGCTGGTAAGCTGATTTTGTTACCTTTGGACCTCTGCACAAGTCTGCCAAGGTCTGCACTACGGGTGGGAATCACCAGAGGCCCCACAATACGATATTATCAAAATACTTAAGTCACGATACAATCTTATTGCGATTTTAGATATTTTGCAATATGGTGAATAATGCAATAACATATATTACCTTTTCTCTACCACAAATTATATTTATGCAGTTTGTCAACATCTGTTTTATGTAATAAGATACAGTTTTCATTCTGTTCATCTCAGAGTTTTCATTCACATATCTTGAGGTCAGAGGTCAACGGACCCCTCTGAAAATGGCCATGCCAGTTTTTCCTCGCCAAAATGTAGCATAAGTTTGGAGTGTTATTTACCCTCCTTCCCGACATATAGTAAGTTTTTCTAATTTCATATGATGCCAGTATCTTCACTCTAAAACTGAGCCCTCTGAAAGACAGAGTAGCGACCGTCAGATTGTTAATAGTTTATATAATAAAAGATCGAGACTTGATGTCTGTGTATCGATACAATATTGCCACGCAAAATATCACGATACTATGCTGTAACGACCTTTCCCCCACCCCTAAAAAATGCCCATCACAAGTTCCCAACGCCCAAAGTGACATCTTTAAATTGCTTGTTTTGTCCGACCAAGACTCTAAACCCCAAAGATAACAAATCTATGATTTTCTGAAACATAGAAAAGCAGCAAATACTCAAATTTGATTGAACTTTGAACTTGAATTGAACTTGAATTGAACTTTCTACTCCATTAATCAACTAATCATTTCAGCAGAGCTGTTGATGCATAAAACCTCCACTGTCATGTCATTATTTATGTTAATCTCACATACACATCATCCAATGCTCATCACATTGTTGCAGACATTTTTAACAGGACATTCTTTAATTATAGAGTGCTACAGGAATGAGTCCTAAAACCTGGAAATGAGTTAGCATTTTAGCACTTCTGGTTCCCTCGGACTTGCATACTGCTATGTAACATAGCTTCCTTTCTTTTCTTTTCTTCTTTTTTCTTTTCTTACAAATGTATGTAATGTCATATGATGTTAAGCATTTCACCTCACTCAGGATGACCCTGTCTGTCTTATGCTGTCTGTATTGTTTGTTTGTTTGTTTGTTTGTTTGTTTGTTTGTTATAAAACAACAAAAAATAAAGTATAAAAAAAAAAAAAAATCATAAAAGTGGTGTTCATTTGTGGAGATTATCATGCTGAACAAAACGTGTAAGTATCATAAACGTTTGTTTGCCACAGAGCTTATTTTCTGCAATAATCCAAAACCCAATGGATTAATCCCATTGGCTTTTTGTTGAGGGAACCCAGGGCAATGCTAACTTCCTGGTTGGCCTACAAAAACACATCACCCCTGGAGCACTCTATATAGCTCCACGGATGATGTATTTTTGTAGGCCAACAAAGAAGTTAGCATCACCCTGGTTTATGATATTTACACGTTTTGTTCAGCAAGCTAATCTCCACAAATGAGAACAAATTTAGGATTTCTGAAATGTGAATGTAATCGCCGGAAGTAAAAGGCTAACGTTAGGCTTTAAAGGTCCCATATCGTGCTCATTTTCAGGTTCATACTTGTATTTTGTGTTTCTACTAGAACATGTTTACATGCTGTAATGTTCAAAAAACTCTTTATTTTCCTCATACTGTCAGCCTAAATATGCCTATACTTACCCTCTGTCTTAAACGCTCCGTTTTAGCGCATTTCGACGGAATTGCAAAAGAATTGCGTTGCTAGGCAACAGCTTGGGTCCATGTGTACTTCCTGTCAGCTGATGACATTCACATACACTGCAACCAGGAATAATCTGGTAGTCTAAATATTGTATATTTGTGACATCACACATTTATAGAGGACTTAAGCCTGCTTTATGATAAAAAAAACATGAAAATCTCACTTTTTTATAATATGGGACCTTTAAACGAACTACACCACGGTTGCATGAGCATGAGTAAACACAACGAGGCTGTAAAGGAGGACGAGTCGGCGTGATGACGTTTAGTAGTCTCATTTAGCCACTTGTTACCAACCGCCTTTTTAAGACAGGTAAAACCTTCCAAATTTACTAGTTGGGTATTTACTGACGTATTTTATATCATAGAACAGACTTATTTCAGGCATCTTACTAAAAACCCATTGACTTCCAGACGAGGGAACTCATTTCCAGGTTTTAAGACTCATTCCTGCACCACTCAATTCAACTGCTGTCTTTATATTCCTGCTGACTCTCCACTAATCAACAACGCTCTCCATGCAACCGCCCTTCAACTCACACAAACGCCATCCAGTGATGGAAACATGGTCGGTTCTGTCGCCCTGGAAACTGCTCTGACTCAGATCGGCGTCGCCGTAGACAACGCGTGTATTCACTGTTGTTGTGCTGGTGTTCCCAGGTGTTCCCTGGACGCTGCACACCTGGCTCGAGTCCCTGCGTACCTGCTTCATCCAGCACCGCCGGCCGCTGATCCAGGGCCTGCTCAAAGACTTCAGCTGCATCCAGGAGGAGGAGTACACGGAGGAGCTCATCACGCACGGCCTGCCGCTCATGTTCCAGATCCTCCGAGCCAGCAAGGTCACCGGGGCTTTCTTTCATGTGCATGTAAACAAAACGCTCGTTAGAGAAACACCAGACAAACGAAGGCTGGGAATACAAACCGTCCTGTGACATTAACGCTCAAACATCTGCATATATTTAGCTGCACTCCAAACCATATTATCATACATTTGCATTTTAGCTCATGGAAAACACCAGAAAACTCTCTAATGGTTGTAAAGTTTCCGTCCTCACTGGTGTTGATGTGTGTTTGCAGAACGAGGTGATCAGCCAGCAGCTGTCAGTCATCTTCACGCAGTGCTACGGGCCCTTCCCCATCCCCAAGCTGACGGAGATCAAGAGGAAGCAGACCTCGCGCTTAGGTAAGAGAGCCAGATAAAAATAGTGACTGTTCCTCCACTTTTTCTGGTACTTTCTGCATTAAATGAAGCTGAGTGACGAGGGACTGACAGCGGGGTTAAGCAGAAACATGTCTCAAACTGTGCTTAATACTGAGAGATGAGTTCTTTTGTACTTCAGATTTTCAGTTCATGAAGTCTCTATAGGTGGCGATCGATTCTGAGAAAAGACCGAGACCTTCAAAAAGTGGTCTTGAGACCGGTCTCGAATACAACACTACTATGTAAAAGTAAAGTGTCAAGTGACTAGCTAACTAATACAACAATATTTGCATTTTAATCTTTTGTTGCTTTTAGGAAAGCTTTTTTTTTCCTATCTGCAGGTTGTGACAAGTCTTAAAAAGCAATCAATTCAGTTTCCTTGAGAGAGAAAAAGGCTCTAGAAGGTGTTAGAATAAATAAATAATAGAAATAAATTTCATTTACGAATGTCTCAGATATTGTCTCTTGCCTGCTGCAGGCAGTGTTGTCGGTTGTGAAATGTTTCCGGGAAGACGTCACACATTTACAGTATAAACTCACTTTGAACATTTTTCATGATATGTTTTGCAAGCAGGTATTTGTATTCACATGACTGTGATGATATGATTTATCAGTTTGATCTGATACCAAAAGCTCTTTTAAATCAGAATCAGAAATACTTTATTGATCCCCGGGGGGGAAATTGTTGCATTACAGTTGTATAAACATAAAAAAAATGTAAGAAAATAGACATAAAGGAGTATGTAACATGTAAATTATGTACATAATGCTACAATATATAACACAATATATGTAAAGAAATATAAGTAAATAATAAAATTCATAATAAGAAATGAGAATATAGGAAATATGTACAAATATTTGCATTAAGACATGCAATATATAACGAATAACCACAGTAAATTAGTAAATACAAAATACTGAGAAGTGGGATCTATTAAGAATTAAATAATATTTCTTGAAATGTACAGTATAAATGCAATATTATTGACAGTATTGCACAGTTGAATTATTGCACAAATGACTGTACAGTTGAGTGAAGTCAGTATTGTATATAGCAGCTGACGGGTAAATAAGTTGAGGAAGAGATGAGAAGGTCACAGACGTTTCCATGTTTCCATTGTTTTCATATAATTAGAGCGTGAAGAGTCTCTGTGCTGCAGCACCACCTAGTGTTGGATCAACAGCAGGGTGACAGTAAAACATCTATAACTGGTTTGTGCGAAGAGAATTAATGATTTATAAACCTTTGACGGCTAATTAATTTATCAGGATTCACTTTAAGAAACAGCTCAAAGGAGCAAATATCACATCCAGCTGGCTGCCTGGTAGGATCCTAATGAAATGGGACTATTCTGATAGCTGAGTGATGAATCACCGTCGCAGTAATGACCACATTAGCTTAATCTTCTGTTGTTTGCTGTTCTGCGTGTGAGGTTTAGGAGGTTTGAGTAATGAGGCATCATTTGGCTGTTTTTTTATTGGATCTTCTTCTCAACAGACCCGCACTTCCTCAACAACAAGGACATGTCTGATGTCACGTTCCTGGTGGAGGGGAAACCGTTTTATGCACATAAAGTGTTGCTGTTTACAGCTTCAGCCAGGTAAAGAAGAATCCAGCTGTTTATTGGTGCATGTTTTTATTGTATTTTTTTCCTGCACGGCTGTAATAAACGCCATGATTTCTGACTTTTCATCCAGGTTCAAGTCTCTGCTCCAGAACCGACCAGCAGCTGAGAACACCTGTATCGAGATCAGCCACGTCAAGTACAATATTTTCCATGTAAGACTTTTATCATCATCTAAAACCACACTGTTTCGTTCGTCAGTTAGAGAGAGTCAATAAGGAGAAACTGTGTAAATGTCCTGCTCTGTGTTTCAGCTGGTGATGCAGTATCTGTACTGCGGAGGCACCGAGTCTTTGCACATACGCAACACTGAAGTCATGGAGGTAAGAGAGAGACTTAACCAAAGCCTGCGGAAGCGACGGAGCTACTGTTGGCATTTCTAATCTCATTCTGTGTGTCTGTGCTGTTTTCCTGCAGCTCCTCTCTGCAGCCAAATTCTTCCAACTAGAGGCCCTTCAGAGACACTGTGAGATCATCTGCTCCAAGAACATCACCACGGAAACCTGCGTGGACCTCTACAAACACGCCAAGGTGAGATGCAAACACAACCTTAATTATAGAGAGCTGTTTTTATTTTTAAAGCTGCTCTATTCCACATGTTTATATTAACAGTGGATCAAATGACTACTTGTATGTGAAAGGGTCAGGGTTGGGAGGGTTACTTTAAAAAATGCAATCCTATACAGTTACGAAATTACCTGTTAAAACATGTAATCAGTAACCTAACCCAAGTGTGCAGATAAAGACAAGAGCAAAGAAACATGCTCAGAATTCGTCAGTAAAGCAGAAAAGAGGAACAACATCACAGTACAGTTCAAGTTCTGCCTTCCAGCTGTGAAAATGTGTCATCATCCAAGGACCTGAATCTTTTTTTGGCACATTAGTTACCGGATTTTAACTTAGAGCAGCAGCAGCAGCAGCAGCAGCAGCAGCAGCAGCAGCAGTACCCATATAAATTCAATTAAATTAACCTACACGCACATTTCTAGTACCGAATGTCATTTTTTTTTACATTTAAAGCTTCTATTGAGATTTTCGAATGGAGCTTTGAATGTCTGTTGTCATATTTTATGATGTCATCACCCTGAAAAATGGGGAAAATATGATATTGTGTTATTGTAACGGATTACATTATTTTTTTTGGTATCCTAGTTACGTTACGCCGTTCCATGTAAACCGTTACCCCCCAAGCCTGGAGAGGGTTTGCTCACAGTAAGAATTACCACCCGACTCTGCAGTTTTCCTCAGCTCCACGGAGCGTTTATTGTCTTTCAACTCATTGTTTTGGTTTTTACGGCCTGCAACTCTAATACTGATGTTCTGATCACCCTTCAGAATAGTTAAACTCTCTCTCCATCATGTTTTTTCTCTGTAGTTCCTTGGCGCCGCAGAGCTCACGGCTTTTATCGAGGGCTACTTCCTGAAGAACATGGTGCTGCTGATCGAACTCGACGGCTTCAAGCAGCTGCTGTACGAGCCTCCGCCCGCCGAGAGCCCCGCGTCCAGCCCCGGCATCTGCTCCGACATCCTCCTCGACCTGGAGAAGACCCTGGCCACGCGCATCCACTCCATCCACCTCTCCACCTCCAAGGGCTCCGTGGTGTGACGGCGTCCCCTCCGAAAGCCCTCCGATCCAGGCGCAGCGTCCACGTAACACCACCTGTCCTGGCTCCGCCGCTGAAGAGGGGCTGCCCGTCGGATGTTTTTACGTCAGGGATTCCCTTTAATTCTGCCTGTTGCAGCGACCCCCCTGGGGGGTTAAAGGTGGCATACGTGACAAAAATCACTGATCACTTCACACTCCGACAAAAACTCAAATCAAAAAACAGCAAAAACTCAGCAGTATCACTTAGACCTAATCGTGATTATCGTATTTCATATAGGACACGTGCATGAAATACACCTTTTTTCTCTTAAAAAGGTAGAGTAGAACTCAATAAAACTAACTTTAGGTTTACAAACATCACTTTGTGGAAGTTTGACACATGCCAAAATATAATCCTACTATACAACCAATAGAAGTGACTCGTAGCAATGCCAGCAGACGGACTTTAGGTGTTTGAACTGTCACTTGTGTGTTGGATACGTCTCACTGTGTTATATCTACTGTGTGTGTGCGGAGGCCAAACTGATCACAGGAACTTCCACTGCAGCGCTGATCAAACTAAACGCGGCCCACTCAGTGAAATCTATGCTGACGTATGCTTGAAACACGGACGTCCAACTGGGAAATTAACTTTTTTTTTTGCATGACACCTCCTCAACTGAGCTGCCCTGATATTGCTTTTTATGCAGAGCTTACTTCACGGACTACAAAGGGGAAGTAAGGGAAAACGCTGCTTATTAACTTTCTATCCACTGCAACACTGACTGAGCGGGGTTTGGAGATGGATGTCGACTGGCAGGGACTTTCTCTTTAAAGTGTAAATACGTCCTTTAAAGTCATCGTGCTGGTCGTTCTTTTATTTTGTAAACTGATGTACAGTATTCTCCCACACTCGCTTGGCTGACGACACCAGTCTCATTGAATGTGCTCCCTGTTTCCTGCTCTATGTGTCTGTTTATGCAAAACGTTGCATGTTTTAATCTGTTTGTTTGAATCCTCCGTTTTTCTGCTTTAGGTGTGCTTTCTGTGTAGGTCGGTAGGGCTGAGCAGGGTGGTGATTGTTCAATCAGAGGACGTTCCCTTCACTTATTCTGCTATTTCTGATACATTCCAGATTATCAGGGTAGTTTCAACAAGACGCATTTTAATGTCACTTTTTGTTTTAAGACTTCACCTCAGCTGATAATCTCAGTAACATCAATTCTGTGAAAGAAAGGTTGAATTCCCACGCCATCAGCGCTGAGTTTATCAGAGACACAACAATGTTAGTGCGTCCCATCCATTTGTTTTTATGCACATTTTCAATTTGTGTATAAAAACCTGCCACAATTATAAGATTTTTATGGAGGTGGAAAAGTTGGTCGATAACAATCGATCAAAGCAAAAAAAAAAAACAGACTTGGCGAATAAATCATAATGTAACAGTACAAAATAACTGATAAACTATACAGTTAAGCTACTGAATGCAATAACTGCAGGAAGTTTGTGTAAAACGAGCGATTAGGATGAATTTTGAGCAGATTATTTCCTGTGAATATTGCATCAGAGATGAGTTTCCCTGTTATTTTTAGGAACCTTTAATACACATGTCTATAATGTATTTTCTTTTAATTTTTAACAATTCTGTATACCTAATAGGTTTCTTTTTTGACAAATTCAGTGTTTTCTTTTCCCTGATGCTTGGCCATTGTTCTATCAGCTCTTTGATAGTTTTAACTGTGTACTCTATTTTTTAAGTTATATCTTAAATAATAATCCAAACTTTTAGTTTTCTTCACAGAAATGAATGAAATGCCGAGATATAGGCCAACTGCAAACTTAAAAAAGTTGTCTTACACCCCTTAAAATCAAGAAGACCTCGCGACCCCCCCAAGAACCTTTGGCGATCCCTACTGGGGATCAGGACCCCCAGGTTGGGAACCAGTGGCTTAATGCCTTTACACACCGGGGGGGGGGCATGACAAATAAACAACACGAAAATGCGAATTACTCGCCTGCGGAAATTATAGTCTTTTATTGTGAAAGGTATGAACGGAAGGTGTGGATCTGGTCTGTGCTGTCTTTTTCTAAGGTTGAAAGGAGTAAAAAGGCACGAAATTAACATTCGCCTCCCATTCACTTCCATTCTATGTGAGCGTCAGGGCGAAAAAACATTTGTTTCCGGTGGCGGTGCAAATGTTCGCCGCTTAATATTTGCGTTCTGTGTGAAAGTAGTCATGACAAAAAACAACAGTTTGAAATAATATATTGATGTCTGCTAATACATGCCCTTATATAGTGTTCAGGGGGCGTTAACTAACAATCAGCAACCCGCCTCCAATTTATGATCAAATGGGATTCATCATTCAGCACAACTGGGTAAGAGCATCTGGAGTGACTTCTCTTATTTTTTTCTCTCAACAGAAAACTAAGAAAAAATATAAGAGAAAGTTGCTGCACGAGGCCGATTGTTTGTCACATTCTGGTGTTTACATCAATTATTAATGTGGGAATGGTTGCTGGCGGTTTGAGGTTTTGTCTCAGCTGTTTGAGATTTTGCTCCTATTTTTTATTGGCTGTTACAGCCTGCAGCTTTAGCACAAAAACGTGATGGTTCATATTGTGAATTTGCTGCCTGACAAAACATCCGTGACCAAAGTGTTGTGTCTTTAAATAACTCAGTGTGGAAAAGTTGTTGAAATTCAACCTTTTGTTCCTACACACCTTTCCCCCCAGGTGTGCATTAGAGAATAACTTATCGAATCTAAAAGGACCAAATGTTAAACCAGACACTCGTTATTCAGCAGCAGAGCCCTCTCACTCACACACATCTCAATTTCGGAGGAAATCATACTACCTACAGTACATTTATGAATGTAACAATGCAACAAAAGTTTAATATTTACAAAAATGTGCAATATCTGCAATCCAGCAACAAACCAAAAAAAAGATGCTTCCCTCTGTCTCCAACGGCTTTCAATGCAAAGTGTCCTCATACGTTGTGATGTTGTTTCTACATGAACGCGACTGTAACTTCAGTTAAGAGACAAACCTTAACATATATTGTAGCACACTCAAAATTACTTAAATATTTAGTTTTGGGCCAAAAAATAAAATTTTAACAGAAACATATAAGAGTTTAAGTTCTGTAAATAGTTACAGAAAAATGAAATATAGATATTATCCTACGACTTTATTTTCTTACCTACATACCTATATATTTTATTTTACATTCCACAGCTATTTTGTTTTACAAAAGTGAAAAAGAGTATATAAAAAAGAGGCTTTAAGGTTTTGAAATCAAGCAATATTACATGTATTACTCTGAGTAGTACAGTGAGCTACAGTATAAATGTGAATTGAGAGACACGTAAACAAAGACAAATGAGTTGTTTCTATTTTTGTGACATCCCATGTATTTTATTTTAAATGTATTTCACTCATTTTAAAAGAGTATTTCTAACTTATAGTCGGTTGATTTGACCCTGAGCTGATAATTTATTTAGACTAACTCTGGTTGAGATGGTTAATATTGAGCTGAATCACCATACACGCCCACATTTCTGATGCTATTTAAAGGTGAAATGTAACTTAAAGATGCAAACCATTTTGTCTCCACAGAGGTGAAACGGTTCATTAATGATGTCAAGCACTTTTGGTGCCACATTAGTATTTCAACAGTGAGCTTATTGTGATCAAACAGCAGCTTTAGAATAAGAGAATAAGCTGCTGTTTCTTTATTAGTCTTAATGTTACGCCATTAGCAGAAGACTAACTTTAGCCCCTGCGCTGCTGGCGCTTTTGACTCCAAACTGGGTCAAAGCCGTAGAGTAAAACGTCGGTTCGCATGGCTCTTCTTGTTTAATGTTGTTGAGAATGTGCTTTGTTCACCAGCTTTGTCAAAACCCCTTAATTTGTCTGAGCGTTTCTTTGCCTGCGTATTTGTTCCTGGTA
>CAKALU010065967.1:12346-26653 GCA_916700995.1 Hozukius guyotensis
GTGAACTTTTGCTATTTCCTTTGATGAGAACATGTATATTGTACAAAATATATATATGAAATATAAATTATACATGGTGTGAGAAGCAGGGATGTGGTGGAGTATAACAACAAAGAGGAATGTTACACTCGTGCTACAGTTTCTGTTGTTCCATGACATGCTTTTGTGGACAGCTAATAAACGACCAGAGTTTAAACCATATATCAAGGTCTTTTTATTTGTTATAAAACTTCCTGAACAAAACATGAAAATTAGGTACAATATGCAGGGACACACAGAAACAAAGCAGTTTTGGATAACCTTATTCTTTTACAAGGACACTGCAGCATCCGCTGAATAAAAATGTGACAAATCTGGCCCCGGACCAGCAGCAGGGTGTTTTATCGATCGTTTTACTTCAACCGAGCAAATGACTCAAGGTACTAAAAGTCCTGACAGCTCCCTCACAAAGCCAGCGGACTGTCTGCAGTCAGGCTGATGAAGAAATACAAGATCATAAACGTCTGGAGGAGAATTTGGCTGCGATTCCTTTTTTGTGGGGGGGGGTTCCTTTTTTTCTACCTCAACAGGAATACACTGCAACGAAGGAACTGGCCGAAGAATTATATCACTGTAGCCATGCAAGTTCAATAATACTTTAGTTTATATATATTAGGTCTGTCAATTGCTTAAAATAGTTAATCGCACATTTTTCATCTGTTCAAAACGGACCTTAAAGGGAGATTTGTCAAGTATTTAAAGGGACTGTTTGTAAGAATCAGAAATTGGTTGTAACAGCGACACCTGTGGCCGTTAAGTCAATGAAAGTCAGTGTCCTGTTGCTCGTGCTCGCCCGTGTGCACGTGCTATTTGAATGTGAGCGAGCATCCGTCAAAACAGTGAGGCGACACACGTCAGCTAAAACCACAATATCACTCTATATTTCAGCTGCTTGGCAGTAATGTTAGCTGACCAGACGAAGGTCTCTCCATGAATCACTGCTGATCCTAGTGTTGGCTTTTCCTGCTTCAGCCTCCCGACCGCGGCCGGAGGGAACAGGGGAGACACCGGCACCCGGTCGGAGACGATAACGTTTCTCGCTGCAGAGCCCCGTCACTTCACAAGACACGGAAAACCTCTGTTGGTCTGGAGGAGCTGCAGCAGTTATTTCTGCACAAATGTCCACTGTACATTCACTAGATATTCTCAGAGCTACGAAGTCTCCTGCAGTGTGTAGTGTGCGCGCATGCACGTGAGGTGGAGCGAGCTGTGCGTGAAGGCAAGCAGGCAGGCAGAGGAGCAGAGGACAGCAGAGACTCCGGCCCTGGAGACCAAAGCTACGGTCTCCCCCGCGTCCTCTGACCGCGGCCAACACTGTTTTACAAGACGGGCTTCACTAGATATAACTTTGTGGTTTTGGTGCTTCCGTGTAGTTTGTGTTGGAGTCTGAGTCTGAACAGCGTAGCCACACGCGAGCGCGCATGGGAAACCGACCCGGATTGATTTAGATAGATAGATAGATAGATAGTAACTTTATTGATCCCGAGGGAAATTCAAGTTTCCAGCATCACAGTTCCATAGTGCAAAACATGTTAGTAAAAAGGCAGTAAAAAAGTTAGTAGTGCAAAGTACAAAGTACAAAAAAATATCAGATATAAAAATACAAGGAGATGAAGAAAACTGTTAAAACTGAATATAGTGCAGAGTAACAGCTGTGATACAGGACTATTAAAAAAGTGAATATAGTGCAGAAGAGACTGTTAGAAATGGGTATAGTGCATTATTATCCGTCCTGCAGACCATCCTCCTTTGTCCCCCCCCCCCTCCCTAGAGAGGTGTTGTACAGTTTGATGGCTCGGGGGACAAAGGATTTCCTGAGTCTGTCTGTGGAGCACTTGGGGAGCAGATTTATACGTGTAAGAAGTTACAAACAGTCCCTTTAAGGGGAACAGGAATAATGGAGAGAATTTAATTATTAGTAGTAGTATTTTATTTTAGTTAGTTATTATTATTATTATTCATATTCATAATAATAATAATTATTATTTATTTGTATTTTATTTATTTATTTTTCCTGCCAATCTCCTGCTCCACACTCCAGTCCAGTAGGTGATGGTAATGCACCTATAAGCTGGTTTGCAAATAAACACCAAAGAAGAAGAAGAAGGAATTGATGAGACTGACTGCGCATGCGTAGAGCGAAGCAGAATAATCGAGCCGCCCTTCCTCCCCGCCAACTATCGCACCGCAGGGTCGGGCGGACGTCGACTCACAACAACCCCGACTTCATTTGCTTATCTAAATTGAACATTTTCTCACATAAAATGGAGAGTCCGTATCGCGCCGAACACGGTAAGCCGATAATAATCCAAACATGTATCACACATTAAGAGTTATTGGGTTTTCTTTGGCATTGTGTGCGTCCGATTCTGAACATGGCGTAGCCCGCTGTCCTGAGATGGCGGTGTTCTTTGTGTGCTACGTTGCAGCAGCTATAGCGAGCTGAACGGTAGCGTCACGGCAGCTAAAGCTACTACCAACGGCTAGAGAGATGCTGCATTCAAGGGCTTCAGCTAAAAACATAAATACAGCTAACGTCTGAAGAGTCCTCTTTAAAGTCGAGCCCAGCGTTAAATAAAAACGCACAAAACGCACAAAAAGAATAGTAATGACACATTTATTTTAGAGTGCATTAGAGTGTATCATTCAGCAAACTTGAGTTGCACTGAAAGTCACGACTTCCGCAGCCATATTTACCACTTTGTTGTGGTGGTCATGTGCTTGTGTGTCGTAATTACGACACTAGTTGCCAGTCCATGAAGGCAACCAGCTGCTGCCAGGGAAACCGACCCGGGACCACAGACCCAGGGAAAGCGACCCGGGTTCATTGTCAGCTAGTTGTTGAAGTATTGATTTAATAATGATTGATTATTAATTTATTTAATTAAGAAGAATAGTTCTGTTAAAATGAATAAATAAATTAAAAAAAATAATATAAATATTTAATAAATATTTAAAAAATAATATAAATATTTAATAAATATATAAAAAAATAAAGAAATAATATAATAATAAAAATAAATATGACATATAGGCAACCAGCTGCTGCCAGGGAAACTGACCCGGGTTCATTGTCTGTCAGTTAGTTGTTGAAGTATTGATTAAATAATGATTGATTATTAATTGATTTAACATTTTGTGAAGAATAGTTCTGTTTAAAATGAATAAATAAAATATAAATAATATAAATATTTAATAAATATATAAAAATAATATAATAATAAAAATAAATATGACAAAAAATGGCATCATTAAGGGAAACCAACCTGGGACCACAGACCCGGATTCATTGTCAGCTAGTTGTTGAAGTATTGATTAAATAATGATTGATTATTAATTGATTTAACATTTTGTGAAGAATAGTTCTGTTTAAAATGAATAAATAAAAAAATAAATAATATAAATATTTAATAAATATATTAAAAAAATATAAAAAAATAATAATATAATAATAAAAATAAATATGACATGAAGGCAACCAGCTGCTGCCAGGGAAACTGACCTGGGACCAAAGACCCGGGTTCATTGTCTGTCAGTTAGTTAGTTGTTGAAGTATTGATTAAATAATGATTGATTATTAATTGATTTAACATTTTGTGAAGAATAGTTCTGTTTAAAATGAATAAATAAAAAAATAAATAATATCAATATTTAATAAATATATTTAAAAAATATATAAAAAAATATAATAATAAAAATAAATATGACAAAAAATGGCATCATTAGATAGATAGATAGATAGATAGTAACTTTATTGATCCTGAGGGAAATTCAACTTTCCAGCATCACAGTTCCATAGTGCAAAACATGTTAGTAAAAAGGCAGTAAAGAAGTTAGTAGTGCAAAGTACAGAGTACAAAAAAATATACCAGATATTTAAATACAAGGAGATGAAGAAAACTGTTAAAACTGAATATAGTGCAGGGTAACTCCAGTAGCTTAGTCTATGAAAGTGCACTGTGTGCATTATAAGACAGTTATTATTTCAGTTTATATTGAGATTAAATGGCTATTTTCTGTGTAAATACGCTTAGAGAGATGCATAAAATCAGAGTTAAATGCCTTGTGTGTTGTACTTGGCAAATACAGCTGATTCTGATATGACCCCAGGTTTAATTAGTGTGTGGTAAATCAAATAATAATAATGTCTAATGATGTCTTAAAACTGCCATTTTTTTGTCATAACAGCAAGGAACAAGGACATAATAGCAAGGAATAGACAGGACTGTTATGTATACAAGTAGTGGAAAAAAATAGGTGTGTGTATGTATATATATATCTGTATAAACAGTAATTGTAGTGAGGAGCTATATTAGATTTTTAATAAAAGGCTTAACGATATATATAACCTTTATTTAACTAGGAAGTCACATTGAGATTAAAACCTCTTTTACAAGTGAGACCTAGCCAAGACAGGGTCAAATAGCAGCATCCAACAAATAAAGACAACATTGAATCACGACAGCAACAATAGGTACGACAAAATACATTACATCATTATACAGTGCATTAACAATGCAGCATGTTGGTCATGTGTTCGCTATTTAATTGAAACAACTGCAGCTTGCAGTGACCACTTCCTTTATTCTATGTTTAAAATCATTTAAAGAGATAAGGGTCTCAAGTTTAAGCTTGGCCTGCAGATCGTTCCAGGACGATGAACATGTGATAATTTAAATTCATATTGTGACATTGTAAAATATTTTCCAGATTTACCTCTTCTGCTGCCGTCTCTCCGCCTCTTCATCCCTCCTCTTCGCCTGGTGTCTGCCGCCATGTGGCAGGTGGTCCAGAGGGGAAACGTGCAGGATTATGGGATGGTGGAGGAGTTCATCAGCACCGTTTCAGAAATCGTACCTGAACTTTTGAATGCAGATCAGAAAGCTCAACTCCTCCTGGGACTCAGAGCGCGGGTAAGACTGTCTGTAGGATGTTATTGTTGAGTGTTTATCAAAGAAATTTGATGTTTTGTTTTAATTCAACATAAAATGACAACAACAGCAGTTTGTTTTCTCCCTTACAGATGTTTAGCTGTCAAAACAAGTTGTAAAAAACCTGTGTTTTCAAGTAAACCTCAAAATTCACAGCATCTTAACAACAAAAAGCTAAATTATTGCCAGACTGTCAGTAACGGTGCAGCTCATGATGAAGGGGTTTAATATTTCTTTGACAGAAAATATCAGCATCACCTGCAAGGCACCGTGTTTATCATCTGAAAGTTATTAAATATTTAAATGTTCCAGTGCTGAATGTTGTGTCTGCTGTTAGTGAATCACATTTCCAGGTGCTGTGCTGTCAGATGTATTTACCCTGAGGTGAAACCGTTTGTTGCAGGTGGTTCTTGAATTGTGTCGGGCCGAGCAGATCGGAGACACGGAAACCATCGAGATACACCTGGAGCGGATCAAGACCCTCGTATCCACCTGGGCAGCACAGGTTAGCTTCTTTTAAATGCGACATGTTGGTCAGCAGCAGCAGGGTTGTCATGTTTTCCATCAAATTATCATTTTTCTAAACTGTGTGCATTTGTGTTCCAGCCGTGTTTTGCGGAGGTCGAGTTTCCAGAATCAAACTTCGTGGATCAAATTGAGTTGCTGTTGAAAGACGCTGAAGAGAAGGAGAAGTTCTTCCAGGTTCGTGATTTGTCTTAAGCTCCGTTTCCACCACAGGAACCATAAGAAACCTTTTGAGGAACTCATTGTGTTTCGACTGCAGAGACCAGAATCTAAGTTCAGTTCTGGGGACATTTTATGGGGCCCTTTTTACCCCCAAAAAAGTCCTTGGTTGAGGGGGTAGTGCTTTCTGAAAATACCGTAAATTTTGGGATTGAGTTTCTTTTTAGACCGTTGTGGAAACGCAGACAACAACGGGCTGAAGGAACCTTTTAGTTCCCTGAATAGTAGTACCAGGACTAAAATTACCAGGAACTTCTTGGTGGAAACGCGACTTATGTGTTATGTTAAACTCTCTGTGTTTATAGGATGGATTTCTTTATATTCCTGCAACAGATGTATAATATGCAGTGGTTCTTGGTGGTACTTGAGCATTAAACTGTGATTATTTCTTCCAGGATGTTTTTCCTACAGATTTTGGGCCTGACTATGACAGCGCTCTACAGGTGCTAATGCTGGATTTCCTGTCCAGACTGGAGAAGCTTCTTCCAGTACCAGACATTCAGCAGGTACCGTAACAGAAATCCATTTAGAAATCATAGAGATCTTTTTTCTATTTGCTCCTTATCACTCCACAACTTACCTGAGAAACATCACATTTAAAGGTTTTACATAAATCCTAAAAGATGTTTAGTACAACTCTCATGCTAATTGATGGCATTTCTGAGTAGCAAGTTAAACATAGAAGTATGTTGAATGTGCGTCTTCAGCTCAAGTTTATTTTATTTTATTTTTCCTCACTGTAATCTTGTGTCTCTTCCCCAGACTGCATCCATGCTCAGTGCCGTCCCATCTGCCATGGAGGAGTGTGTGCACTCTGTTCCTGACCCACAGCATCTGAGAACTGTTCTCCTCTACCACACAACACTGGGACATTTTGATTTATCTGGTGAGTCACATCAGGGCTGCATGTACAGTATTATAACCTACACTCAATTCAATTAGTTATTATTATATCCTTTATTTAATAGGTATCTCCCAGGGTTAATGTTGTCCGGCAGATGAAATTATCAACGGCCAAAATGTCCGTTGGGGAAATATTCCAAATAAATGATTTAATCAATAGCATAAATGGCCTAATATTGTGTGACCTATAAGATATGTTGCCAAGACAACTTAAATATAAACGTATACTGTATTACACAAAAGTTTACGTGCCTCTGCTGCGATTCTTAATTCAGCGAATGTCTCCTCACGGTCCGCTGGCTGTTCGTTCCGTGTGTGCGTTGAAAAAAAAAGCGTGTGTTCATACACCGCCCTGGCTCTCTAAATGAGAAACAAACGGACCGAGCCACTATGTACCGCATGAAGGTACCGAAATAATCAGAGCTTCTATTGAGGTTTTCAAATGAAGCTTTGAATGTCTGTCGTCACATTTGATGACGTTTTTTGACCGCATTGAAAATATTGTTTTTAAAAGGCTAAATGCCAACAAATATGGATTGAAGCAGAATATTTCGTTAGATACAAACATGTTGTGGATTTTGGGAATGATTACATCAATCTTTTCCAATAAATTTTGACTTTTGGACTTCAGACTGAGATAATTGCAGGGACGAGGAGCGCCGCCACGCTCGCTGTGAGTGTGTTTGAGAGGGAGAGACAGAGAGAGGGGAAGAAAAGGTGGACTAGCATGCAATGTTTAGGTAAGATATTAATAATAATAATAATAATAATAATAATTAGAATGTCAACATTGTAAATGAGGCGCCAAACTATTTTGAATTTGGTCATATTGCCCAGCCCTACGACCAGCCTATGATTTTATTTTTTAGATCGCTTCTTCATTTAACTTATTTTCAAGTTAGAGTATGTCAAATGTCGGCTATTATACGGCGGTTTAAAACATATGTCTGGTAGTTGTTCTATATGGCTGTCAAAAAAAGTCCAGCGTAAACCAATCTTCCTGTCCTTAACAGAAAAATATGCCTTATTTCAACATAAGATTTCTGCACAAGTTATTCCACATTCGGTTAAAAAGTGAGACCGCTTTCTAACAAAATTCTCAGATATTTACAAGATTGAACGACCTCAATTTCAGTCCCACTCTGTGTCTGGATGGCAGGGAGATGTAAGATGGGTTCTTGAGAACAAAACACTTTTTTTTCTTATCTGATTTTATTTTTGTTTACAGCCACTAACCTTAAAACTGACGGCTTCCTTGTTTTCCCCACAGATGAAACTCAGACCATTCCCTCCTCCTTTGGGAATTGCATCCTCTCTTCGCTGTCGCTCCCTCAGCTGGAGAAGGTTGTGATCGATGCAGATCAACTCCAGTTACAGCCTTCAGCAGAGCAGATGGAAGGTTGTATGACCGTCCAGGTGGAGGGTGAGACTGTGACGCTGCTGGACTACATACAGATCGAACAGCCGTCAGGTTTGGTTGAGCCTGATGATGCTGAAGAAGAAGAAAATGAAATAAACATGGAGGAAACAAGCGAGGGCGTCAGTGACGCACTGAAGCCAGCAGCTTTTCAACCACTGAAACAAAGCAAAAGGCTGCAGGTGAAGAGAAAAGCTATCAAAGACAATGACTCAGCGACAGCTAAGAGGCAAAGAAAGAAATACCCCAACAATAAGACGTGTCCCGTGTGCAATAAGATTTTCCTGCGGGCCGCAGCCATGAGACGACATCAGGAAACTCATTCTGCCAATCGGGAATTCAAGTACAAGTGCGCCAACTGTGACAAACGATTCAGGGACCATTACGACATGAACCGACACAACATGCGCGTTCACGAGAAGGACGACATCGGCGACGACGCTAAAGAGGAGGACGCAGGAGATCCCGGCCCCTCTGAGGTGCCAGAAAACAAAAATTGCGGTCTGTGTGGGAAGTATTTTGGCCGTCGTGTGGACATGGAGCGACACATGAGGTCGCACTCCGAGGACCGCCCGTATAACTGTTGTTTCTGTGAGAAGAAGTTTAAAAATCCTTACGTTTTAAAGAGACACCAGCAGGAGATTTGTAAGAGCAGAGAGCTGAAAAGGCCGAAGAAGAGGGAGACGCAGCGCTCAAATCCACAGCCGCCGCCAGAGGTGTCGACGGAGGGCAAGGTCTGCCCCATCTGCAGCAGGATCTTACCGTGCACTGCGGACATCGCGAAGCATTTGCGATCACACACGGAAGAGCGTCCGTTTATTTGCATCACTTGTGAGAAGGGCTTCAAGTACAAGGACACGTTGAAGAAGCATCAGATCATACACGGTCACGAGGGCATCAGAGAGGAGCAGAGCAAGACGGTGGAACAGATTTTGGCCGAAGCCGATTCGGGTAACCTTGATAAAAAAGATCTGGATGCTTCTGAGGAGTCTCCATCTGCGCCTGTGCAAAAAGTCAAGAAAAAAGCCCATAAAGTGTGTCCTGTGTGTTCTCGGGCGTTCGACAGCGTCAAAACACTAAACAGGCACATACAGTGTCACACAGAGGACCGCCCTTATCACTGCGTCCACTGCAAGAAGCGGTTTAAACACATGCACGGGCTCAAAAGACACCAGATTTACGCCATTTGTCACAAGAAAATCACCCGATTCCCGTGGAGAAAAGAGCAGCGAGCGGGGCCCAGTCAGAGCGAAGTCGCCAGCACCGACACGCAACCTCTGAAGATCCCCGTGTGGTGTTCAAACTGCGGCAAACACTTTGAATACCCGTCCGCTCTGAAGGAGCACCAAGAAAACGTTTGCAAAGTGGGCGAAGTGAGCGAAATCATGAAATGCGACGACTGCGGGAAAGAGTTCAAGAGCATGACGATGCTCAAGGTGCACCAGAGGATCCACGACCCGCTCTACTGCAAAGAGTGCGGGAAGATACTCGCCAACGACCCGGCGTTCGAGAGGCACAAGCTCATGCACAGGCCGATGCAGTGCACGATGTGCGATAAGACTTTCACTCTGCTGAGGCGCTTGAGGGAACACTACGAGAAGCAGCACGAGTTCACCGGACCGTATGCGTGCGCGCAATGCGACAAAACCTTCATCCAGCTGTCCTACCTCGCCATCCACCAGAGAATCCACAAAGGAGAGTTCCCGTACATCTGTAGCATGTGCCCCGAGAAGTTCAGGTCCTCCAACTGTCTGACGGTTCATCAGAGGAAACACACCGGGGAGAAACCCTTCCTGTGCTGGCAGTGTGGGAAGTGTTACCGCTCGGCGTCGGAGCTCACGGTGCACATGGGAACCCACTCCGAGGAGCGACCCTGGGCCTGCACGCAGTGCGACATGGCGTACCGCACGAAGCTACAGCTGACGAACCACGTCGAACAAATCCACATCGGCGTGCGGTATCCCTGCAACAGCTGCGGGAAGCAGTTCATGAAGGAGACGTCGCTGAAGAGGCACGAGCTCATCCACACGGGCGAGCGGCCTCACCAGTGCACGGTGTGCGGTAAGACCTTCCTGACCGCCAACGAGCTCCGGCTCCACAACCGCTATCACACCGGGGAGCGCCCGTACAAGTGCGAGGTGTGCGGGAAAGCTTTCATCCAGTCGGGATACCTGAAGTCGCACATGCGCATCCACACGGGAGAGAAGCCATTTAAATGTGACATCTGCGATAAAGGCTTCCGCTTGTCGTATCACATGAAGAAACACCGGCGGACGCACGCCGGGAAGCCAAAGAGCTACATATGTGAGGAGTGCGGGTTGGCGTTCCTCCATAAAAAGTCTCTCTGGGAACACTCGCTGTGTCACGACGTGAAAGTAGAACCATCGTTCACTGGTGAAGTGAGAATAGAGTTTCAATAGAAATAGTTGTATTTTCATAGTTTGTTTTCATTTCTATAAATGAGAAGTTCTGAGCTGGTTTCATCTCTTGTGTTATTTCATTTTGACCAGTTTGTTCTTCTTTTCCCTCGTTTTGTTGCTTTACAGTGTTTACATGTTCTATAAAACATATTGATGAACTATTAGACATGTATATAATGAAAGCCAGTGAATTATTTCTGCTAACATGGCTTTTTGAAATAAATTTATCTTGAATGTAATTCTTGCTCCGTTCATTTTTATTTAATAAATAAGAGGTTTGTCAATTTATCGATAATTTGAGTGAAAAACGAACCAATATTTGACCAATTATTTGTTTCATTCCATGGGAAGATTTGATGCTTCTCTGTTTTATATTATTAGTTGATTATCTTCGGAGTATTGAACAGTTGGTTGAACCCATTTGTGCCCAAAGACTTAATTTAGTATGATGAGGAAAAATTGCCACAACATTTGTTCTGATTGGTCAAAAGTCTTGAAATTTGGTACGGACATACTTTGGGCAAGTATCTAATAGTACAACTTTGAAAGTTTTAGATCATATGAAAAATCACACTTTTATTAATAGTCAAAATCTGAATTTTTGAAAAATGAGGAAAAGCTAGGTTAAATGTTTTCCATATTCATTTTTTTACACTGCATATGTGTGCATATCTTTGATATTCAACTTGTTATGAGTTCATAGATACCAAATACTTGATTGTGCTCCTTGTAGTTTCTAAGATACAGCCATTTTCTTATACTATATCTAGTATTTGGGTACATGGTACTACTGTTTTTTTCCTGAGTAAAGATACTTTGAATTCAGGGAAATTAAAACTAAACATGCAAAATAACACATTGATTAAAATGTGACCTATACTTGTAATATATTCACTTTTTTTTCATATCATATTGAATCTTACAATTAAATATTAAAGATCTCCAGATATGTTTTATGAAATGCTTTGAATAATAATAATTTGTTTCTGAGATACTTTCTCCATTAAAAAAAGTTCAAATACCTCGTTGAAAATGACTAAAAATAAATAAAATTGCTCCTTCTCCCTCATTAAAAAAATCCAAATTCCACGAATGTGCAAAAAATGTTAATTTAGAAAGTTTAACTTCTAAAAACAAGATGTGTCCTACTGTAAAGCTCGTTCTCAGTGTGTGTGCACTGGAGGGCTGTGTTTTATTAGTAGTTCCACTTCCCCTCAGCTCTTGGTGTTACTGAACAGCATACCTCAGAGCAGAGGCCACATGGAGAGCAGAAGGAAAGTGGGCGGGGGATTTAAATTGAACGCACCTGCCCAACCATCATGGATCGACTGAAGGCTCTGTAGCACTACTGCTTTCTACAAATCATCAGAAATACCTGCGAGGTGAAGGCGTCTTTGGATAATTGCACTACGTGGACACTTGGTAATTAACTGCATCTGTTTCTGATTTGTCATCTGTATCATGATTATAATTATTATTGCTCAATTTATTCATCTTCTTCTTCGGTGGTAGTTTAAGCAACCTGGAGTTTTACATTATTACTGTCACCTAACATGGATGTATTTTCTTGCACCTAATGCATAACTGCAATGCATTGTGGGTGATGTACACCTTTGGAGTGACCATCATTGCTGACTCGCCCCCTCTGCCCTCCGAGGGTCGATCTCACATAGTTCACTTCAGTTTTTTAGACAAATGGAATAAGGCATCAAATAATGATTACTTTCATTGTCGATTAATCTGCAACAGATGATGTGAAAACAGCCGTCTAGTGTCAAACTCTGCACATGAATCGAGAAACTTAAGGTGTTATTGATAACATTCAGCCACTAGATGTGGCACTAATCCTCCCCCGTTCCATTGCATTTACTTCTAGGGCTGTCAAAGTTAACACAATAACCCATTAACGCAAATTTGTTTTAACGCAATTAATTAACGCAATCGATCTTTCAGAGGTCGTAGCGGACTAAGTTTTAAAGCTAGAGTGAAGATACTGGTATCATATGAAACTAGAAAACCTGAGGAATTAAATAACGCTCCAAACTTATGCTAAGTTTTGCCGAGGAAAAACTGTCATGGCCATTTTCAAAGGGGTCCCTTGACCTCTGACCTCAAGATATGTGAATGAAAATGGGTTCTATGGGTACCCACGGGTCTCCCCTTTACAGACATGCCCACTTTATGATAATCACATGTAGTTTGGGGCAAGTCATAGTCAAGTCAGCGCACTGACACACTGACAGTTGTTGTTGCCTGTTGGGCTGCAGTTTGTTATGATTTGAGCTTATTCTTTTATGCTAAATGCAGTACCTGTGAGGGTTTCTGGACAATATTTGTCATTGTTTTGTGTTGTTAACTGATTTCTAATAATAAATATATACATACATTTGCATAAAGCAGCATAATTGTCCACTCCCATGGTGATAAGAGTATTAAATACTTGACAAATCTCCCTTTAAGATACATTTTGAACAGAAAAAATGTGCAATTAATTATTATTATTTGTCTACATTAAAATGTTTTCAACAAGACCTTTAAACATCTAAGTGAAGTAACAAAAAAGTAAAACACATTTTTGAGTGGAGGGGGTCTTTAAAGTCATTTTGTTGTGACCTTAGGAAGCTGTATTAAGAGTAACCACAGGAACACAGCAGGTCTATCAGTGCTGCTCACTGTTCGGTCAGTAGTCTTGTTGAACCAGCAGATGGCAGTATAGTAGTGATAATGAGCACCAGGGCTCAGCAGCTGTCACTGTTGCCCCCTGCTGCCTCAGCTTGTGTTGGAGGCTCTTGACTCTGCAAGCTTCCTTATACATAAATAATATCCTTCATTAGCATCCATATCTCAAGTACAGCGCGCATAAAGACTGTCTGTTTACGCTGTAATTTGCAGGGAAGCTTGTTTGTTTACGCAGCTTTTATGCAACATAAATTTCCCAACGATTGTTTATACAGGCTCAGTGACTGCGAATCAATATTTATCCTCTGCTCTTCCTCCCAGTCCGTGTCACCTGACTGTTTACTCAGCCCTGAGTGACAGTTTAAACCACAGCGGCGGCTGAGAGCAGCATCACTTGCCCAATTCCCGAGAAACTGCTCCAATCTCAGAGAAAAAATCAAAGGCCGACTGAGTCAGAGCCTCTCCAGAGTGTTGGGAGCAGATCACTTTTTAACCCAAAGCATATTGATTTATATGGGGCTGTAATTGCTTCAGTGTGTCCTGGATTATTCCCCCCGTAATTGAGGCCTGGCAGAGGTCTCTTTCCTAGACATAGCCTCCGCGGTGCCAGGTGGTGGGCAGAGAGGAGCACCGCACCCACTCCTCGGCCAGCCGGAGAGAGCCCCCTTACCCCCCAAAACCACTCCTCGCCGTGGGATAAGTAAACAGCACAAACGTACACTTCCCTGCATGCTTTGAGGTATCTCACGCAGGCCGTCGTCCAGCTCTAATTGCAGTTATGAGGCAGCATTATGAGTAAAGGCTGGATGGGACGGCTGCACTATCACTGACACTAAAAAGTCCTGAACGTGTGCATTTTTGTTTCAGATATTTGGCTCTCGTCTGCGGTTTGTCTCTCCAGGATTAGTTGTGTTTACGGAGACCGCGTATTAAGGCTGTAATTACTGTACATGCTATTGTTTAACTATTTTGTTTTGTGTTTTTGTTCGTGACTCAGTGGAACATTCCTGGATTTTGTAATGCCTGCACGCTCTGAATTTACAAGATTAAAGTCGTAAATTTACGATTAATTTACGATTGATCCTCTGAGATTAAAGTGGAACGAGGGTGTTTATGAGAAAAAAACTCAGATATTCAGTTTACTGTCATAGAGGAGTAAAGAAACCAGAAAATA
>CAKALU010065968.1:1643-44177 GCA_916700995.1 Hozukius guyotensis
ACCATTAATTCAATGAATTTGCTTAATTAGCTTATTGCCTTGTGCCAAAGCCTTAATAAAATACCCTGGGAATCAGAGGTTGCAAATAACTTTCCAATGCAGCCTTGCCCTGCTTTAAAGCCGCAGCAGAGTGGGCTGTTGCCGTGGTTGTCTCATTTAGGGAAGGATCAGTATTAGGGCACTTTGACAGATGTTCTCACAAAAAAAGAATACCTTCTATGTCAAGCTGATTCCATATTCAATATGTGTGTTCTTGAACTCAGACACATCTGGAGAAAATCTTTGGTTCAATACTTGTGGCATCCTATCTTATTACAAACCTTGATCCGTGACAAGTATCTCGCTATGCAAATTGACGATAGTGAGCATCTCATTTTTCTGTGGATATGGTGCTTTGTATCACTTCTTTGTGTGTGTTTTTGTGTGTTGGAGGAGAGATGGTTGAAAAATAGAGCACTTAACCTCAACCTTGAAAACGCTGACTGCAAGCGTGACATAAAGAGGAATGTTATAATGGAAAAAAATCTGATAGAATTCAGTCTTAACATGTGTTTGCTAATGTGCTTTATAACCACGCTTCAGTGACATAGTAGATTTTTACCTGTTATGTGTTACACAAGAGGCAAACACTATAAGCTGAAGGGGAATGAATGTGTGTCATCTAATGGCACGGCGGAAGTGCCACTAGCAGACCACCAAATAATACAGAGAATATGAGAATGATAATATCCGTATGGATCTCGGATCAACTACGGTCCGTTACACCCCACTAACAATGAGTTGATCCTACTAACAAGGGTTGTCTGTGTAAAGTCTGAGCTTATTCCCCTGTGCCACAGACCTCTATTGTTGTCCAAAGACTATTAAAACCACATCAATAAGCGTTTCACTGGGCGACGTGTTCCTTCATTGCGATGATGTACTGCACTGTGGTTTATTTAGCATCAATCCCACATACACCGTCCTGCTAGTAAATATTGAGCACTGCACCAATTATTAATCTGTGCCTGAAAATGGTCCCCAACAAATGCACTTTATGCTCCTTGAGTAATGTTTGCTAACAGTGCCCAGCTGTTTAAGTAAATTATTTAGCCTTTTAAAAAAAAAAAAAATGACCCTGCCAGATGCCTTATTCATGTACTCAATTCAGAACAGGACACACACTCACTCCCACCGTCCAGATGAATGTAGCTCAGGTAAAATACAGACACAGGCTACACAGATGTGCTCCAGCTCCCCTGTGACCTTGAATATTTATATTATGAATTATTTATTTCCAATTATTAACCACTTGTAATAAAGCTCAGTATTCATGATTAAGGAATGACTATCAGATTAAATCAAGATATTTGTTTGTGATTAACTGTCGGTGGACGAAAACAGAAGTGATTTTCTTTTTTTTGTTCTGCCAAAAATCACAGCACCTGAGATTCCTCGTGAAGCAATTTTTGAGTCACTGGTAGACCTTGTCAAACCCCTGCAGCTCTATTATAGTCATAAGGCAGAAATTGCAGTGTTTTTCTAATCTTTTTTTTTATTTTGAACCGCAGTCTAGTGCTGCATTCCTGTAATTGTCTCAAATACCACCATTGCCTTCCACCCAGCATTTTTTTTCTGGAGCCCCTCGCTTTCATCTTAAATGCTGCTCTGTTACTCTGAAAACTCGAGGGACCTTTTGTGAGATTGTCAATTCAATGGCCGCGGTTCTGTAGCATGGCAACCCAGAACACACTGTAATGACTTATTGTTTCCTTTACACAGCGCACAACAGAATGTCAAGTGATATGTAGCCACACTCGCAGGATTTGCCCTAAAAAAACTAATTTCAAATGCATTATTTCTCACTCGAATGTGTAAGTTGTATAATTTCTTATCATTCTCAATTATGAGGCCTGCTTGAGGGCAAGTTAGTTCCATTTTAAATCCTCTGCTCCCTCCTGGACCCTGCTCTGCCGCTCGGAAATTGGCCACTCACATAACGAAGTGTGCTACATATTACCATGTGCCAAGGGGAAGTGAAGGATGGCCGCTTGAAACAGCACAGGTGGGTCTGACGGAGACGAGGAATGTGAGAGATGAGCAAACCTGAAAAACCCAATAACACCATTTTATTCCTTTTGGCAGATCTATATTTGTATAACCCAATAATCTCGGTATCCATGTGTGAGGAAGGCACTAGCTGACTGGCTCAGTTTAACTGGCTTCACAGCAGGCAGACTGGGTGTGGGTCACATGCCCGCAGGCTGCTAATGATTAATGAATTCCATCACTGTCATACCGGGACTATGGTCACACAGACAGAAGCTGTCTGTCAGCCTGTTCCTCTTTTCTGCAGAATTAGCTTAAAATATGCTCTCAAGCTTCCCTGCAGGAAGACATTACAAAGCAAAAGAAAAATACGGGATGTTGTTGAATTGAAGAACAACACGCATCGCTAATTACCGGGATAAAAATAAAGTGGAGCTGTGCACATCTCACATTCTCATGAAATTTTAGCATCACTGCTTTGATTATACTACTGCTGGAAGTGGATTTTATTTTTTATATTAATTCGCCCATCTGGGAATACAAATTCTGGTAAGTATTGGTTCACAATTTTTCAAGTCAGATGCACGTTGAACATTGACTTTGCTGTAATCATTTCTCCTGTTCATACTGGCTATTAAGGCCCTGTCTACATGTAAACAGATATTTTTTTATTTTTGTTTTACAAAATTTCTTCGTCCACAATTGAACACAAAAATGACTCCAAAACGCTTGCTGTAATATTTACATGCCGCCACAAGTGAGATCAAGGAATTTTGTTACCACCTTTCTTGCTCCCTTTCTTTTGGCTTCATTACAGTCAGTTCGATAACAGTAATTGTTGGTTGGGGACTGGGATTCCTGGTCCAACTGCATGACTGTCATCACTCTGCTGCCATCAACTGTCTCTTTATATGCATAAATGAAGAAAGGGAGGTCATTCAGGCCCTTCTGAGTGCTACAAACTTTAACTTCAATCGCCCAAAAGCACATTCAATCACCATTCGGCCTTGACATGTTTAATGTGTTCCCTGCTTTGACCTTCTGTGACTAGAACATGTTTCAAATGAAAAGTAGTAATTAGTTCGAGGAACGCTAACAAAACGTAAAAAGCCAGTAGTCGGCCATCTTTGTTACTGTTCCTGGTGCATGCTCATTACACAAAGCAACAATGGGCATGCGCAAAATGAGGAGAGGACGTCATCGTTTTCCAAACGCTCTGTTTTACACGTCCACACAGATACGAAGAAACCCAAGTTTTTATAAATCTGCACTTTAGAAGGTGTTTTCAAAATATTTGTTTTTGTGACCCAAAACTTTGTTGACTTGAGGATGAGTGGCCAAAACGTAGAGGAAAATATCCGTTTTTAAATACATCTGTTTACGTGTAGACAGGGCCTAAGTGATCCATTCCTAATGTACTTCCAATGTAAGTGATGGGGACACAATGCACAGTCCGAAAATGCATTCCAAAGTTTATTTGAAGGCAATATGAAGCTTCAGCAGTCTGAGTTATCCAAATCAAGGGGGGATCTAGTCTTTTAGTACAACATTCCCTAGTTCTGAAACTATCCCTCCGCTGTACTGTAGCTCGACACCAGAACACCGTCTGGGGAAACAGAGGGAATTTCATATCAAAAAGACTGTAACTTTACCCACTTGATTCTACTCAGACTGCTGAGGCCTCATATTCACTTCAGATAAACTTAGAAAAAGGCTACATGTTTGCACAGAACTAGGATTTTTTTCCCGTCTCCTGCACTGGAAGCTCATTAGGAAGGAATAACTTACCGGCCTGTGTGAACAGGAGGGACAATTACTGCAAGCAACACCTGTTTCAATGCTCAGTATGTGTACCTGGCTACTGTTGATTCTTGAAAATTGTGACCCTATTGTGTAATTAATAGGGCTGTCAATCAATTAAAATATTTAATCACAATTAATGACAAGATTGTCTGGACTAATTTCATATTAATCACACATTTCTGTTATTGTTCAAAATGTACCTTAAAGGGAGATTTGTCAATAATTTAATACTCAATATCAATATGTGAGTAAGCAATATTCTTGCTTATGCAAATGTATGTATATATTTATTATTGGAAATCAATTAACAACACAAAACAATGACAAATATTGTCCAGAAACCCTCACAAGTACTGCATTTATTAGATGCTCAAATCATAACATGGCAAACTGCAGCCCAACAGGCAACAACAGCTGTCAGTGTGTCAGTGTGCTGACTTGACTATGACTTGCCCCAAACTGCATGTGATTATCATAAAGTGGGCATGTCTGTAAAGGGGAGACTCGTGGGTACCCATAGAACACTTTTATATTCACATATCTTGAGGTCAGAGGTCAAGGGACCCATTTGAAATTGGCCATGCCAGTTTTTCTTTGCCAATTAGTGTACGTTTGGAGCGTTATTTAACCTCCTTCGTGACAAGCTAGTATGACATGGTTGGTACCAATTAGGTTTTCTAGTTTCATATGATGCCAGTATCTTCACTCTAGCTTTAAAACAGAGACCGCTTTAACCTAAAAATCACAAGGTGCATTAATGCGTTAAAGAAATTAGTGGCGTTAAAACAAATTTTCTTTAATGTGTTATTATCGCGTTAACTTTGACAGCCCTAGTAATTAATCACCACAAAAGAATATAATAAGCCATCTTCAGTTGTTAATATGTACTTAAAGTATTGACAGATATGGCAATCCTTTGGATATCATCATAATGGCAGATTACGTAGGCCTATGCAGGGTCTGAAATTACGTTTTTTCCGCACCTGCCACACTGAACATTTCTACCGGCTACTGAATTTTTTTATCTGCCACTTCTGAAATCTATGTTGAACGCTTTAGAATTGTAAACACCGAGTCAGTGGTACCAGACAGTAGAAAAATTGAATAAATCATATAATTTTAATCCCTGACTTTTTTGATCTAGTAATTTATTTTTTTAAATAATATTTCTTAATACAGTATTAGGAATCTTCTGCCATGGTGGCAGGTGACCTGAATTGTTTAACTGCCACAACATTTACTCTGTATTTGGCAGATGGCAGGTGTTAATTTCACTCCCTGGGCGTATGTCAAGTCTGTTATAATGTAATTTTTGTTGCTATTAAGTGCAGTTACAAAAAGACCAAAACATTAAAGTGTCAACTCCCAACAAACACAACCAGAATCTTAAACTGAGTACAAAATGTCTATGAGCAACTCCACCATCTGTCACCGCTGGCTAACAAACTCACCAGGTATTGGGTAAAACACAATATATCATTGTGATCAATTCGATCCAGACAAAGTACCTCACAATAGACCTACAACTGATTGTTCATTCAAGCATTTCTTGACAAATATGAGCTTTATCTTGTTAAAAAAGCGATACAGAATGGCAGATTTTTCCATGGTGCCTTGCTGATTTTCCATTACTTAAAAAAAAAAGAAAAGTAAATCGCACTGTAAACACATTTGTTAAATAGATGACAACACATGATTAGTTTGGTCCCATTGAGCAACCCCTGAGTGATTTAAAACTGTGTTTGGAAATCTGAAACACTGTAAGATATCAGTGCCCTACAGAAATGTCAGGCAGAGTTATAAGGCCACCATTGTACTGTAGCTGAATGTAAATTAGGTGATGATCTGCATGTGTTTTAGATTTGTCCTTGGATAGCATGAAATATTCACTGTGCATGCTAACATAAAAAAGCCCATCAGTAATCAATGTGTGAGTTCAGTATCTGACATGTTCTCTGATGCCCATTTATTCTTTCCTTCACTATACTATCCTAACTAGAATTCTATTTTTGGTATTTGGCTTCAAATACTTTGATTAAAACAGACTATAGCCAAAGATTGCTTTTCTAGTTTTAGCAGTGCGGCTCCAGTGCGTATTACGTGGCAGCGCCTTCGGACCCTGGCAGTGTTAAGGCCTTTGCACACCAAGTCCGTATTTTTCATCCAAAATTGTTGCACGTTTAAACATAAATACGACCTCATGTTGTGTCAATCACGTTTACACAATGACTTGAAACTTTCGTCCATTGTTAAAGTTTTTGGAACAGGTTAAATTATCTGTTATCTGTTTTTTTTCGCATCCGTCAAAAGCCAAAAGAGAGTTGTTTGACCACTCAGAGCCACCATCCGTGGAAACATCATCAACCGAAATGGCCATCTGATAAATGTGATTCAGTTCGTCTCCCAGCACAAATCACTTTAGAATAAAGAAATAAAAGAATACAGAGATGCAGGATTGAAAGATAGATTGTGGAAGGTGATTGCAGAACAGCTTGGAATCGGGGATGTTTGCAAAACAAAGAATGTGCGAAAGATTAGAGAGTAGTGATTGTGGTCTAGGCAGCTAAATGATAGCTTCTTGCTAATGTCATTCATTCATTAGCTCCGTTGGGACTAGCTCTATCCATTGCACCTACATAATTCATTCAGTTTTGTCTTGTACTGCGACAAATACAATATAACACTGAATATGTTTTAAAAAAAAGCTATGCAGAGGTTTCACCTACTCAGGAAGCTTAATGTCTTCGGGGTGAGCCAGAATATTCTTGAAGTGGTGTACAAGAATCTAGCGGAAAGCATCGTATCCTTTAACATGGTCGCGTGATATGGACACTTGAATGGGAAACTGTCAAGAGTAGTTAACATTCGCAGTACAATTATAGGGAAACCACAGATGCAACTAAGCAGCAGGCATGTACTGAATACCAAAAAAAAGCTCTTGACATAACAAATGACTTGTCCCATCCATTATACCCACAATTTGAATTGCTTCCCCTAGGAAGGCGCTTTAGACTGCCACGATCCACCAAAAATGTCTATAAGAAATCATTAGTCTCAAGCTCGATTCAATTATTAAACTATTAAATACATATTTAACTCCACTACTGTGTGGAGTTTGCATGTTCTCCCTGTGGCAGCGTGGGTTTTCTCTGGGATCTCCGGCTTCCTCCCACAGTCCAAACACACGCAGGTTAGGTTAATTGTTGACTCTAAATTGCCCGTAGATGTGAATCTGAGCGTCTGTCTCTATGTGTCAGACTTGTGATAGTCTGGAGACTTGTCCAGGGCGTAACCCGCCTTCGCCCAATGTCAGTTGGGATCGGCTCCGGCCCCCATTTGCACATTTGTTTCATTTGTTTTCATGTTTGTGGAATTAGCACATTGTACATTTATAATAGGCCGATGGAACTGTATTTTATTGCATATGATTGAACTCCAAGCTCCAATGTTTTTACTGTTTTTTACTATTGTCTTATTTGTAACTCATGTTGATTGTGGTGAAGCCAAAGACAATTTTCCACATAGTGGACAATAAAGTCTCTAACTAACTAACTAACTAACTAACTAACTTCTGTTGTTGTTTCTCTTGCTATTTTGATTTTCGTCAGATGAAGGATTAAAAAAATACTGGCAAAAAATACGGTCTTGATGTGCAAAGGCCTTATTTCTAACTTGTCTTTCTTCCTTCAAATTGTCGTGATTTTACAACAGTTCCATGCAGCACACACATGTGTTTGAAATTGGTAAATGTGAAAGGACAAAGAGGGCCTACATGTCTCATATTGCAACCTGTGCTTTCGTTTAATAATTTTTTTTTGTTGATATTAACTGATTTGCCAAGTAAAAAAAAAACCCCACTTTGCTTCAAGATGAATAAACATTCAGTAGACAGTCGATTAATGAGGAGAAAGTGCGTCTTTAATAAACTGAGATAAACATAAACAAAGACAGAAGTGGACTCTGCGGTGCCTTAAGTAGTACTGCACTCAAGAACAAGATTGCTCCTGTCAAATTAGTTGTTTTGCAAGTAGCAATTAACTCAAACTGTGTTGCCCACATTCATGTCAGTAAATAGATGCCCATCTCAGCAACCAACTGTGAAGCATCAACAAATCTTTCTCCCATGCCAAAATACTATGCTTTAAGCAGAGAGAAGTGTGAAAGAGAAGTAACCAGATACGGCCATTCCCATGTCATAACGGATTAGTCCACACACAGCCCAACCTCCTCAAACACCCACACACACTGCTTCTCTCAGATCTTGTTTTTATTCCCTGGTTTCTTATATCCAGTGGATTTGTACTCTGGGAGTTCTTAGCTTTTAAGCAAACACGAAGCTGTGTTGAAACCCGAACCCGACAAATACACTTTAACATATTCAGTCTCTTTTTGAAAATGATTAGTTTGACCAGGTTAAAGCTGTTTTGGCATGGATTTTGTTCCCTCCACCAACAAAGAAGAGTGTTACATTTTCACCTCTCTATTAAAAGGAACCACAGTTGGCTGAAATTGGAGGGCAGCCAGAGCTATTACACAGCGTTCATAAGCTGATGGCAAAGTCCCAAATTATATTATCTACACTCTAATGTAAGCTCACACAAGGTGCTTAGATGGGGATAAGTAAAAACACATTTCAGTGGAGAATATGATTAAGTGTCTTGATTGATTACAAACAACTACAACTTGAGCCTTAGCAAGTGTTCACAGGTGAGGGCTAATACCTTCACTTCATTTGTGATTTTATTAGAGGTAGAACATGTCTGAATGTTCTCCTGAACAGCATTAATTTCACAACTTTAATAGTTTTTTTTTCTCACTATTTTGTTGGAAAATCCAACCCATAACAAAACTAATATTTAGTAAAGGTTTTTGAATAAGCACATCCCAAAATTCTGAGACATTTATTGTATTATAAAGTCTACATTCAAGTGGGCCTGTAGGATGACTGTAAACAGTAACAAATTAGCAACGTAGCATTAGAAGCAATTCTGCAGTTCAGATATAATTGGATGCACACATTTGAGACATTTTGAGTAGTGCATCCAGAAAGTGTGTCCACCTCTTCTTGTACACAGAGTATGTCTGTTATTAAGAAATCCCAGGAGTTACTAGTGGCTTTAAGCTGGTGGACTTGTGTTATGCGTGCTGTCCATGGTGCTGAACCGGGTGCATGCTCTGGGGCTCTACAGCAGTCAAGCTGTAAAGTGAATCACTGTATACAACACTGAGACATCTTTTGTACTATCGAGTTACTCCGTATGGCGCCTGTAAACTCTCCTCAGATCACAGTAGCTCAGTTCCCATTACCTAGTATTTCCCTGCAGAGTGGACTGCACACAACAGGGTATTCAGCCATGTTAAGTCAGATTCCAAACCGTATAGGGAGCATAACTGCTCAGTTCAAATTGAACTGTGTTGATAAGCATGATTACCCATCAGTCATAGAGCCTCGCTGGAGCGCTAGCATATGGCTAGCCAAACCAATATTGAAGTCACAGCTCAGTGTTACTTCAATATTACAACAAAACGTTAATGATAGTTGTTAATGCTAATGCTGTAGTTAGAGACCAACCTAAGCAACTGTTGAGTACAGCACTCATGCAGCTGGCGATGTGCTCTGGAGACATCGCTGTTCGCAGAGTTTAACGATAATGTTATTGATATCTAACTATTAATTCAGGGTCCCAGGTGGAGAACACCAAATTGATTTATTTTCAATATATGGAGCGACGCCTGCGAGCTAGTTCAGGCAGTCAACTCGAGCTGCACTGCTACATACACATGTGACATGCCTCACTTTCAATACCATAAACCAAACACACCCTCCCAATTGGACGGTCTATTTAAGCTGCAAAATTCCCTGTCTCACCCTCTGCCTCTTCAATGCTGCTGCTGCCCTGCACGAATACTGCCGCTGCCTGCTCTTTCAGCCCCACCACCACCCCAGCATCCACCTGCAGGCTCCGACGGGGAAAATATGTTTAATCATCACTCCCAATATCTCATGTAATGATATCTGCAGGGAGAGATGAGGTCGGATTCTGAACCCCAAACTCTAACAATATTTCGCTGTTGAAATAAAAATTTCAAACGTGAGTTGTCTGACTGAAATATATATATTCAATTATTTTATTTCAGAAGTGTAAAATTCCCACAGTCGCAGCAACAGGTATATCGAGGTGTTTACGTTACCAGGGTAACGCACGGAGGAAGTGATGTCTGCGTTGGTGATGTTGCAGGGTGTTCTGAATGGAGGAATTTTGTCGAGGAAAGTTCCCTTAACCAACAATCTCTAGGGAGCAGGGAGAACTGTTTATGTACAACGTGTCTTCGTACTCCCTGTAAAGGTAACACCAGTGTCTTCTTATCTTGAGGATCATCTGCCAAGTTAAGTTTGTTTTTCTCAACTCAATTTAAGTTGGTCAGTAATTTATTTTACTGACTTATTTACTTATTTAAATATTTTTTTGTTTGTTTTGCCAAGACCTGCTTCTATAAAATTAATTCAATCATACTAATTATCCCATCATAGAAAATCCAGGTAACAATAGAGTGCTACAGGAATGAGTCCTAAAACACGGAAATGAGTTAGAATTTTAGCACTTCTATTATCCCACTCGTGAATTTTGAAGCCTTTATGTGTCTTAAAAAAGGCGGTTGCTAACAAGTGGCTAAATGAGACTACTACACGTCATCATGCCGACTCGTTCGCCTTTACAGCCTCGTTGTGTATACTCGCGTTCATGCGACCGTGGTGTAGTTCGTATTGTAGTTCGCATTCGCGCTTCCAAAATCATTAAAGTGGAGTTTATTTGTGAAGTTTATCTTGCTGAACAAAACGTGTAAGTATCATAAACGTTTCTCTGCCACAGAGTTTATTTTCCCCAATAATCCAAAACCCTTTTTTATCGAGGGAACCCAGGGTGATGCTAACTTCCTGGTTGGCCTACAAATATACATCATCCCTGCAGCACTCTATTTATGCCCAACAGAATCAGTCTGTTGGACAAAATGATGAGATGAATTCATTTATTTCCCTGCCACGCACACACACGTATGGATACTGGTTCGTGTAACTCCCACTAGTCCAGATGGTCATTTAACCTTGGCCACACATGTTAGCACACACACACACACACACACACTGAGTTTGCACTACCTACTTTTAACATTATCCATTCAGGGAAGTCAATAATCCACTCTGTCTGCGTCTGCCCATGAACATGTAGATAATCTGTAGGGACTGAGGAGCTGTTAGTAGGCAACTCTGCTGCACAGTGAGGTCAAACTTACGCAAGCATGTGCACCGTTTACATTAGCTGCACATCCACTTAACTCCATCAGGTGGAATAGCAACAGAAGCCTTGTTGAGTGTTATGAAATGCCTCTTCACTCTGCCTTTTAGAAACTGTAACAGCACAAAAAAATTGTCAGAAATAGCTGAGACTGAGATGTTTCTCTTGTGGTATGGTACACATTATTGATATTCAATTCTTTATGGCGGCGCTTTACAAAAACCTCTCGTGAATACTTTTGTGTCTCAGAGCAACTTTCAATTACTGCCATCGTTTTACTTTGTTGTATGACCTAATACTGTCAAAAGCATTCCACCACAGACAGTTATATAGATAGTAATGACAGTAACTTTGAAAGTGGCTGCTTCTCCTTGAAGATGACATACAGGCCCACTGTGTTTATTTATGAATATGTATGAAAAAAGAGATGTCAGAAATGTAAATATGTAAAACAATATGAATAAATAATAAGAGTGTATTCAATTAGTTCTCATTTGCAGTTAATTCGTCTTGGGCAGAGCATAATTACTACAGTACCCGGTTGGGAAAAACCCAGTATAATTGCAACTAAGAACAATTAGAGATGGATTGGTGTATGGGGTGGTTTGAGTGTCTTTCCAGTCTAATGTCTCTGCAATCTTCACTTCCCATAGTTGTAACCGCATCAGCAAGTGCTGTATGGAAGAAGCCACTTCCAGGGCCATGCCCTTGTAATAATGGCAAGTGATAATGACACTGAAATTATGTAAAAACTAGAAAATGTTTGCATAAATCAATGGGACGGGGAGAGAGTGTGCAGTGGTTTACAGACAGAATAAGTAGTAGTAGTAGTAGTAGTAGTAGTCCATCCATGTGATTCATAAACGTGTTTGTGTTAGTTGGTGGTTGGTTGTTAGCCAGCCAGCCAGCTAAACTGTTATCCAGAAACACGAGGCATGTAATAATTTCCTCTTCTTTTCACATCTTCAGTTGTTGGCAAACAGTTTGAGGTGCATTACCTCCAGTCGCCTTGTTGACTGGAGTGTGTTTCGGCCCATCCACATTTGCATGTAAATGGTAAATGGACTGCATTTATACAGCGCTTTTCTACCTTACAATTTGCCTCTCATTCATCCATTCAAACACACTTTCATATACACCATTGGTGGCGGAGCTGCCCTGCAAGGCGCTGGTCTGCACATCAAGAGTAGGGCTGTGTACTGGCAAGAATCTGGTGATTTGATGCGCATCATGATATTGGGGTTATGATTCAATATATTGTGATGTATTGCAATATTGTAAGGAAGACAATATATATCAATTTTTTTAAATCTAATTTTAGGAAAACTGTCATAGTTAAAGAACTTACGCAACCATATGCATAAAATATGAGTGAGAAAAGTTGACTTTTTTATGTAATCAGAACAGTGGGATCTGCATTTGCATTTATCACAGTCCCTGTAACATCCAGCACTGCTTTGAGAGAGCACATACACTAAGAGGGTGCATCCTTTTATCCATTATCTGTAACCGCTTATCCCATTCGGGGTTGCGGGGGGGCTGGAGCCGATCCCAGCTGACATCGAGCGAAGGCGGGGTACATCCTGGACAGGTCTCCAGACTATCACAGGGCTGAGACACATAGAGACAGACAACCATTCACGCTCACATTCACATTTACGGGCAATTCAGAGTCAAACGATTAATCTAACCTGCATGTCTTTGGACCGTGGGAAGAGAACCCAGAGAAAACCCACGCTAACACGGGGATAACATGCACAGAAGAGCCCCAAGTCGGGTTTGAACCTGCGACCCTCTTGCTGTGAAGCGAGAGCGCTAACCATCATGCAGCCCTAAGAGGGTGCATGTCTTTAAAAATAAAGTATTGACTGAGTTAATCTTTGCATGTAAATTATTAATTAAAATTCAATGCAATGTTTTTGAGAATCGATACGGTATCACAAAACATAATTTCACGATACTCGATATTTTCGATATTTTCTTACACCCCTAATCGGGAGCAACTGCCAACCTTGAAAACTGCCCCCTAGCAAAAATCGATGCAAATTGGATTATCTGACAGTGACGTCTTATCTGATCTTATCTTATCTGACAATATTTCACATCCTCTTGTATTCTTATAATATTTTCATGTAAACTTTAAAATAGCATGCCTGCATTTCTCGAGTATTCTGACAATAACCTGAATATTTCTATTTGTTTGTCTCTGGAGAGGCCAGAGCGATATTGTGCTCAAAGAGGCCTCATGTACTGAAGGAGTTCATTGTATTAGACCTTGGACTGGCCTGATTCTGTGCCAGTCTTATGAGCTCCTATTTCTGTGTAACTAGAAACCCATGACAGCATGGAACCTACTTTTCATACTGGACTTTCCATTTAAAGTGGATGTTTTCGTGCATCGAGGCGAACGCAGGGGGATCATTTTGTTTATCCTGTGCCTGTCCAGCACGTTGCAAATAAACCGCCTTGAAAATGAAATCAGCTGGTGGCCTGATTGACTGATTCCTTGATCAAATCTAATTGATCAAAACATGAGATTTTGAATGCCTATTTTAGTAGTTTTTTCGGCCCTATATTACCAAGGCACTCTTTCAAATTGACTTTAAATTGTTGACAGCTCATAATAACCCCCCAGATGTAGCACCCATCTAACCTGTCAAAGAGAAATTATTAAGTCCTTGGGCGTGTATATTTCTCCTGCTTCATTATTTACTTGTGAAGTGCCTTTTGGTTTTCTCCCCTTTGGTTATTTCTGGGTTGTGTTATTAATCTTAATCTCTTCTCCTACAAGCTATGGTGAAAATATTCCAATTTTTCTTTTACATAACTGTGGCCCTTATTGATGGCTATGAATACAGCTGTCGACAAATTGGTTTCACAGCCCTAAAACTGTACATCAAGTTGGTCCAAATACATTCAAAACGTCGTGACTCAAATTTTAAACCAGGGCATTAATTAATCAAACATGGAATATTCAATAGATGGAACTGAAAGCTTTTTTAACAATAATTTGCTGTTTGTCCTCAACAAGCTGTGGCTCAGCTCCAGTTTGTGTGAATTTCCGCTGCCAATAAGTTGCTTATTTTTGATAAAGAATAAACACGCTTCATTCATCCATATCAGCCTCTTTTTCTCAGCTTCTTTACGCTGGTTTTATTATAGAATCAATTTTAAAGTTTCAGTGATTACTTGGCTCAGTTTGTCTGGCTGCCTGTTTGTCTCTTTATGATCCCAGGGTGCAGCTGTAATGCTATAAAGTGTGGCCTGCGAGTTTCTCTTGCTCGAAATTGAGGTATGAATAAAATTCTATCCTTTAAACACCAACCAGCTACTGTACTGGAGAGCCTCCAGTAGCGGTCATGTTTCGAGTGCAGCTGCAATGAAGTGTGGTAGTGTAATCAAATTTCATCAATCATAGTAGATGCAGTTATTCTCTCAGCTCATCGGAAATAAAGAAAATGGGTTGCTTTGTATTAAACATACTGTTTTAAACCAGTATTCAAGAGTCATAAGGGGAAAATACCATCATAGAGGACAGAGTGAGGGTTTTTTTCTAGTTCCAAGACTGCAAAAAGCATCCTAAAAACTAGTTTTGTTGCTGTGTCTTGCTGTTGTCAATAATGTTCCTTTTGCCTTCATGCTTTCTTGCTTTTTACAAGTTTAATAGTTATTGCTATCTTTATTGCTCCATCCATCTGAGCACATAACCCAGATGCAACTGGTCCTGACGAGTTCTCGGCAGCATGCCCAAAGGCTTATTCTCAGATATGTGAAGCAAGTTGCTTAACTGATACGAGAAAAAGACATTTGGTCACTTTTTCATCTCCAAAGTTTTGGAAAGCAGAGAAACCTGCGCATTCGTGATGCACTGTCCGAAAACGGCTGGATTTTTATGAACAGAGTATGAACATAAAAGAATGCTTCACAGTTATTTCAACAATTTCTCCATGCCAATGAGATAATGATAAATACACAGTGCGGTTAGTCAACGCTCTCTGTTTCGTCCATTCATCCATTCTCTTCCGATTATCCGGCCTGGGTCGCGGGGGCAGCAGGCTTAGCGGGGTATTCCAGACGTCCCTCTCCCCAGCAACATTTTCCAGCTCTTCCTGGGGGACCCAGAGGCATTTCCAAGCCAGACGAGACATATATTTTCTCCCGCATTTTCTACCCCAGGTTCCTCTTGCCAGTTGGACGTGCCCGGAAAACCACAGGAGGCCCCCTGATCCGATGCCCGAACCACCTCAGCTGACCCCTTTGGACGCGAAAGTGCAGAGGCTCTACTCCGAGCTCCCTCCAGATGTCTGAGCTCCTCACCCTACTGTATCTCTAAGGCTGAGCCCAACCACCCTATGGAAGAAGCTCATTTTGGCTGCTTGTAACCGCGATCTTATTCTTTCGGTCACTAGCCAAAGCTAATGATCATAGGTGAGGGTTGGAACGTAGATGGACTGGTATCAATATTACTTGTGCAGGCTACCTTTTTTTGAATGTTTTGGACTATGGTGATGTTGTCTACATCATGGACTGGATACAGCATCAGAGGCTCAGTGGCACATGAAGCCAAAATGACTCGACTGTCGAGTGATAAATATTCTGCATCCATTGGGCCCAGGGGCACGTTTCATTTAACCCTGCCTCCCAGCCCTCGGAAGGAAGAAAAATAACTCTGAATTTGGCTATTAGTGCATTTTACAACTTTTAGGACCTAATGATTTGAATAAGGGCTATTTAAGTGTTCACACTGGGAAGTAGATTTTCCTCAAACAAAATGATCTGCTGATTTACAGACATCTCTTTCCCAATGTAAGTCTATGGGAAACAAGTCTTTTTGGGCCCAATGGCATCACGTGATGGACACGGCAGTTGTAGTACCACTAAGAAAATTTGCTTCAAAGCCTGGCACTCTTCCTGGGGGCTTGGTCTACATGCATGCTGCGTCTTGTACACTCCACCTTTTAGATTCTGTGTTCGTCCTTTATAACCAACTCTGGTTCCCGTACTCAACGCTTTATGATTTGGTAGACTGGCTCACAATCTCTATGTAGACTACTTCATTTATATATTTTCGTGTAAGGCCATGCTGGGTAAACTCCCCTATATATATGTAATCTCCTGACACAGACCTCCAGCAATCTTCAGGTTCATTCCACCAAGTGGCTTCCTTACCAGGTTCCAAGGGTTTGCACTGAACTGGGGGAAAAAGCCTTCTCCTACTTTGCTGTTGCCTGGACTTGGAATAATCTGCAGAGCATACTACATTTTAATAATGTACTCCCCTTGGAAAAATTTAAAGCCATGTTAAGAGCATGGATGTATAAAGAGAACTGGATACAGCGTTGGAGGTGGGCTCCCGTTCATTCCTATGAAAGTTGGTCGGTGACTCGACTGCCGAGTGATAAAGTACTCTGATCTGCTGATTTAACAGACATCTCTTTCATAATGTTAGTATGGGAAAAAGTGTTTTTGGACCCAATGGCATCACGTGACGGACATGGAAGTTGTAGTACCACCGTTAGGCCACTCCGAAAATTTGCTTCAAAGCCTGGCGCTCTTCCTGGGGGCTTGTTCTACATGGATGCTGCTTCTTGTACACTCCACCTTCTAGATTCTGTGTACCACAGTGCTTTATAACCAACTCTGGTTCCTGTACTCAATGATTTGGTAGACTGGCTCACTAACTCTATGTAGACAACTTAATGTGTGTATTTTCTTACAAGGCCATGCTGAGTAAAGTCCCCTATATATATGTAATCTCCTGACGCAGACCTCCAGCAATCTTCAGTTTCGTTCCACCAAATGATTTCCTTAACAGGTTCCAAGGGTTTGCAGTGAGCTGGGGAAACAAGCCTTCTCCTACTTTGCTCTTGTTTGGACTTGGAATAATCTGCAGACAATACTACATTTTAATAATCTAGTCCCCTTGGAAAAATTCAAAGCAACGTTAAAAATCCATGTAACTGAGAAATGCAACTACTGGATTTAGTCTCTTCCTTGTGTGTTTGTTGATTTTTTGTCTGTTTTATTTGCTATTTATACTGTAACTGGTGTGCCGTCTTGGCCAGAAGTCTGTACTACGAAGGGAGTTCAACATATCCAGGATATCTTCTCGTTATCTGGGTTAACTAAACCTAACAAACGCGATCCCGCTAAGCAGTCCTACCATCGTGGTTATCAACACGATAAGTCAACCCAGGGTTTCTCAATCTGGCTCTGAGCGCGTTCACATAAAAGGGCCGGCGTTTGCAGCTTATGACCAATCACAGTCATGGACAAGTCTCCTGTCAGCAGAGCGGCACATTTTACAAAGGAAGAGCAAACTATAATATTTGCCAAGGCCAACTGGCAAAAGAAAAAAATGCAGATGTGTAAATGTGTAAATTAACAGACTTATTCATGTAACGTAATACTCAAAAGTCAGATATAGTCGTCTAGATGGGGCAGTGATATTATAAAAAACTTTCTGAATATAATAGATGAATAGACTACACTTCATTATGCCCTTTGGTATTGACATAGCGTGTATGAGTATTTCAGCCTTCTTTCAGCTGTGTCCCTGACTCCGGTGATGTGAAACGGACTTGAGAGCAAGTAAAAAAAATAAATATAAAAGCATAATTCAAAGCATTGAGCACCCACAGCATACAACCAGCTGTCCTTCCTACATTTGTCAGTTTAAACTGTGTTGCTTTTAGCCTGGATTATGACTTCAACTTGTTCGTCTTTGTGTAAAATTATCTTACGATCTGCGCACCGAACTCTGATTGGTCGGTAGGCGTTGCTTTTATACTCTTATCTGGAACATAACCTGCTCTGGAGCAGTTTAGGCGATCTACCCCGGTAAGAAGTGAACCACCTTCGTAGGACGGAAAACCCAGAATTAACCCTGAAGTTACCTCACTAAACCCAAATCCTGCTTCGTAATACAGGCCTCTAATCTCCCTCGGAAAAGAGATTTCTATCTCAAGGGACTTCCTGGTTAAATAAAGGTTAGAAAAAAAACATTTCATGCACATTACTTTGTTAGCCTAATCACAATTACAGAGACAGTCCATTTCATGTTATTACATTTTCCTTTCGGAAAAGCGTGAGCTTGGTCAGTTAGTGTTACACAGCCCTTCAGAAATTATCCCTTCATATCGCTTCTCTTTTCAGCAGCCTTTGGCAACCTATGCCTAATTTATTACACATTCTATTTCCTTGAGTCAATTTTAGCAGTTTTATCAATGTTTTTTTTCCCCAAGTGAATGAACGAGACATATCCAGTCTGTTGAATGTTTGGTTCTCAGACAGGAGATGACTTACTGCTTACTGTAACGTCGCCTGCATAAGCTCTAAATTTGTCTTGCGGTGTCACATGTCATGTTTATTTCATGTAATAAATAACAAATGATTTTTTTTACAAACCTGTCCACAAGCAAACTTAATTATTCTTTGATGCACTTGTGATTTTGATCAGGCTGACAGTTACTCCTTTAAAACAAATCCAGGCGTCTATTTATGCCTTCGAGCTTTCAGTGTAATGTTGTGTCCCCAGTGTCGAGCTGACAGTTGAATGATATGTTTGTGTTTTGAGCATCTGTTGTCACTACAACCAACCATTTAGTAGCACTCATGGCTGCTAACACAACTTAGGAATTGCCACAGCTAACACACTTACTGTGCTTAGTAAGAAATGCTGTTTTGTGTTGCGCTCAAAAGGACAGCTGAAGCTGAGAATATGCAGCTTATGATGAAAACTGAGCCAGGTGTGACAATAGGAATACGATGCCATGGTCTAACATGATCTCACTTTTGACACGCCATTTTGGTTTACAGTGCATAAATACATAGATCCCTGGGAATTTGGACAAGTATAAGGGTATAGCCTTACCACCAGGTCTTTTATGAGCACATTGGCAAGTGCCAGCATTAAAAGACTGCAGTGAGATGAGTATTTAAGGGGTATTCAGTGAAGTGTGATTCACTTTGTGCCCCTTAAGTAAAGCAATGAGCTCCGTGGACATTACTTTACTTGCAGCACAGGAGATCACCTCACTTAGAGATGAAAAATGCGTCTTCACATTCATTTTTTATGGTAGATTAGCATAAAATAAGCACCCCGTAGTATAAAATGTTATTTATTTTAATAGAATTTCCATCTGCCCATCCCTTTTAAACAAGTATTTTAAGAGTTAATGAACACATTATCTTCAGAGCAGACCTTGACTGTGAAATTAATTAGACAACATAAAGTCCCTATGAGGCATAAAACTCCATTTTACGCATAAATATTGGGTATTGCTCAGCTGAAATCTGGAAAATGGGTTACTCAAGGCAACAAATTAATAATGTCAGCATTTTTGAGATGCACCGGTGACAATATAACCTCAGGACTTGGGCAGAGTGCTCGCACTTATTGGGCTGCCAAATGGGTAAACAAATTAACTTTGTTACACTTGATGATAAATTGCTAATCTGATGACTTTCAAGAGTACGCTGAAAAGCTGTAACACTCTCTTTTGGTTTAGTCACATCAAAAACATGAATATTTAATCTGCTCTTTAGATTGTAATGTGTTCAAAACTCACAGCCATTAAAAGCATTACTATTGTGCCATAGCATAATGTACAAGGAAAGAATAGAATACAGAAAAAATATGTATAGCTGAACATGTTAATACATTTAATGACAAACTTCCTTTGTTGGCAGAAAGGAGCACATACTGTACGACTGGCTTATTTTTCTTTTATTCAGTGTGTTAACATGCACAGATTTTTAATTTGACTGTTACCAGATTAAGAAATACTCCAGTTATTATAACTGATATACACAGTAAAATTGAAGCCCAATTGACAAAAATTGCTTGTCTATGACAAGTAAGTTGATTTTCTTGGACATGTTTTCTTCCAGGCAGCAGTGCTGAAATATGGCAGGGGAAACATCAAAACACAATTTAATGATGTTAAAGGCCTCTGCTCACTGACAGATGTACGGTGGTGAGGTACACTGACTAATCCACCAACTGATTCTTAATACTAAATTTTAAATTTCAGAGAATTGCAATCCAAAAGTGTTTTATAACATGTCATTTTGTCATAATGTTCCAATTTCTTTCTCTAAATAGTATGACCTTATTCTCAAAACTATTAATTTGGTCTTGTAATACTGACATTTTCCTTTCTCAAAACTTCAAGTTTAAAAGTGTTCTTTGTAATTTAATGACTTCTTTCTTGAAAGTACATGTTTAGTCTCTCAAAATATGACTTTTCTCTATCTCTTTTCTTTTTATGTAATACTACCCCCAATACTCATGTCATACTTGTCAATTGCTTGCAATGGGACAATATAAAATGGACTTTCAACTTAGCATTTCAAGCAACAGAACTTGGGTTCAAATAATGGGTTATTGTGCTTTGTACATCAAAGGCAGCAACGAGATCCTAACAACAAGATCTGTCTCTTATTTTGTGCTGATAGAAAGGTTGTCCCTGTAGACTAATCCCCACATCCTTCCAGACAGTAACCCACCTATCTTGTAAACTCAGTTTATTTTTGGAAATCCATCTACTGTGATTCAAACTATTCCCTTAATTTGGTTACACACAGTAATTGGGGTTGTTGAGTGCATGTTAACATACTGATTGAGTATTGCCAATACAAATTTACAGAAATTTGAATATTTGAAATTCAACATTTGCTTTTAAAGATTCAGTCCCTGAAGTAAAAAAAAAAAGAGTCGAGGGTATAGTGTCAAGATGCGTTTGCTGCTGTGCAATTTCTATCGCTCATAAACTGAGTACATATTTGAAGCGAAGATGGTATGCATCCCGACTGCAGTTTGTAAGCTTACGTGGCCTCCATTCGATGTTCACATGATTTTCATGTTGAATTGTATGGGTGCCTCAGTTGGACTGGCCTCCTCCGGTTCCTCTTTACGTGGCACATATTCAACCTCTATACTTGACTTAGTATTGTGTTTCCCTCGACTCCAGAGGAATAATATTACAAGACAGAAGAGGACGACTCCGAGGAAAGAGATAAATCCCATGGTGGTTGCAATGATGAGTGTCTTTACATCAAATGGAAATGGAACTGTGGCCCGGGTCACATTCGCACCTTCATCACTGGGCTGGTTGGAAATGAAGGCAAATGTCTTGTTTGGCTGGTGGGGCCAATTAGGGGAGTAGCTATGCACAAAAAGGTGAGCAACTTTGGTGTCATTGCCGGCTGCATTGCTTGCAATGCACAAGTAGGTGCCGTTGTCTTGGATTTGGGCGTAACGCACCTCCAATGTGCCCTCATTAGACACAGAAAGTCTTGATCCCGCAGTTTTGGTCGTGATGTAGTCCTTCTTAGGGGATAGCCACATTATCACAGGGACTGGATCGCCTTCGGCTTGACAAGCAAAATGAACAGTAGTTCCTTCATCCACATGGCTTTCTTGAACCTTATAATCCATGATCTTTGATTTCTGGCAGATGAAATAGTCAGAGGGGAGAATGTCTGGGAAGTCTTTGAACTCTTTTCCTTGAACAACCTCCGGTGAAGTACACATGGGCTGCTGTCTGTTAAAGTTGAGCCTCCACCGGCGGCGGAAGACCCAGAGCAAGCGGCAGTCGCAGGCCAACGGGTTATCATACAAAGCCAGAGTCTCCAGGTTCCCCACTGAGTGGAAGACAGACTCCTCCAGGGTGTTCAAGCTGTTGCCGGACACATTGAGTACACGGAGGTGGTTGAGTCCTCGGAAAGAGTAGGGCTCTATGGCAGCTAATCTCCCACCAGCCAAATGAAAAGCCTGGAGCTTCTGCAGATTGTACAGTTTGTTCCCTTCCACAGTGTGAATGGGATTGAAAGACAGATTCAAAAAGCGAAGATATCTTAGGTGACTGATGGCTTGGTAGGGGATGGCAGTAAGATTACAGTTTGTGACGGACAATGATGTGAGGTTGAGTCCAAACAAGCATTTCGTCGTCATGGTATCCAGGGCAGGCATTTGAGAAATCTCCAGCACTCTGAGCCGATACAGCCTCTTAAAGGAGTAATCCCTCATGACAGTGACGTTGAGATAGCGTAATCGAAGTGACAACAGGTTATGCAGATGGCTAAGGGCATCAGTGGGCACTGAGGCCAGATTGCATCCCTCAATGTTGAGGCTTTCAAGGTTGCTGAGGCCATGAAATGATCGGGGTGATATGAATACTAGGTCATTGTCGCCAACCTCCAAAGCCCGCAGGTTGTACAGCTCCTGGAACATGTAGTCGAGCAGAATGACAATTTTGTTCTCACTTATATCCAGCTGGGTGAGGTTGGTCAGGCCTGTGAACACCCCCAGCTGAATGAGCTTCAGCTGGTTGTTGCGCAAACCTAGAGTTCGAAGGTTCATAAGGTTGCCAAAAGCCCCGGGCTCGATGGACGAAATTGTGTTTTCGTTAAGTTGCAGCTCCTCCAGCTGAGGGTAATTAATGAACTCCTCGGTCCCCAGATTTTTCAGACGGTTCTTGCTGAGGTCCATCAGCTTCGTTTCGGTGGGTATGCCCTCGGGAAGAGCCGCCAGTCTCCGTCGATGGCACACGACTGAACGCTCCTGACCGTTGCAGTCGCATCGGGAGGGGCAACCGGTGGTGGACCCAGAGAGGACGGTGCCCAGCATGAGGATCAGGATGGGCTGCCAGCATGCCACCAAGTAGCTGTGCCCTCCTGCCTCTCCGGACACCATCCTACTGCTTACCTGTGGAGACATGGAAAAAGAGGAGTTGGTAGAAAGGAGTGGCAAATGACAATTTTGACAGATCAAAAGAAAAGTTATGAAAATAATGTCTGTCATCTGTCATCAAGAGGAAAAAAAATGCACCAAATCAGTATTCCATTCAGCCTTTTATCACATTTAGATTTTTAGTTAATGCGTGAATAACTGTTGTGCGTCCTTAATTCCAACTGAACCAACAAAATGAAACAGCTTTCATGAAGCAAAAGCTACAGTATGTCTAATTACTGATAGGCTTCTGTTTGTAGACATATTCCTCTATAAGATATGTCTGTCTAAATCTATAAAAATAACAAGGAGATATTGTATGTTCAGTGTTTAATAATTGTTTTCCTGAAATGCTTTCCTTGCATTTCATAAGAAGATCTAAAATATCACTGAAATCCCTTCCTGTGTTGAAGAAAAGAGTTACCACAACAGTTTGATGAGCTATTGTTTTTGCAATTCACAATTTCCATGATAATAAACCGTTACAGGTTACAGGCCCATTTTGGCAATGAGCTGAATACTTTTCTTACATCATAAAACCTTTGAAAAATCTATTTTCAGAACTTTTGCAAAGTCAGTGGTAATCACAATTTTGCTTTCATCTGCACACCTTTACCAAGCAATAAGCCTTTCCTTGCATAACATTTCATTATGGCGACTTTCCTCACAAGTAATGAAATCAGCCAATCAATAAAAAGGACTTGGTCACACAATATAACCACCCTGCTGTGCCTCTGACTTCTGAGTATGATGAAAACAATTACTGCCAATATCAGTGACACATTGTCTCCGGTGCTCGTACAGACGCTTTTTAATTAGCAGCCAAAATGCCATGCTATAACTTTAAATGGCTCCCTGAAATATTTGCAAACTTAACACATCCCATGCCACTGCTGAGCTGAGCTGACCTTGCGGTGACATAAAACAGAGATTGCTGCCAAGCGGTGACAAATGGAGAGACGGAGATTGTCAGAGGGCTTTAAACCCCTATTTGATTTTTGACTCAGGGGAACCTTAACTTGCTAAAACCTTCAAGCTCTACTTCTCACATCAATCATGCGATTTAAGTCGCAGCTATATCGGTGGGACACACTCGGAGAAGAGCCTCATGCAAAGAAAGAGAAATTACACTGTAATTTGTTTAGGGCTGTCGCAATACCCGCTATATTTCCCGCTATTGACAAGCCAACCGTAGGGGATGGCAAGCAACCGCCACAACCGCTATGTTCACGTTTTTTTCTTTTTTGAATTCTTTGCATTTGTATTCACACCATGCTACAAACGGCAGCACCGTGACGAGACGTCGAGCGTCTATTCTGCGCTGAGCACTAAACATATGGTGTTTTTTCTGGTCGGCGAGAGTTGAAAAATGTTCAACTTTGGTTAAAACGATGCGCTCGTCACTGCCACTTTTTACTCAGCCGTCCAATCCCAATGGAAGAGGGGCGGGACAAATACCACAAAAACCAACTGTCATATCTTATGACAATAACAATGGAGGAGAAATGAATACACATAGACCAGACCGGTCCGTCCTGTCTCCCTACGGGCTTCAGCCTTCCCTTCATCCAGAGTAAGTCCTCTACCTTGTGCCGACATTTTTACTTCTGCGGATATTTTGTATCATAGCAACCAGATGCAACCAAAGCCTCTGCGTCTGCGTTATTGTCCCCCTGTGTTCTGCATTAAACAATAAACAAGTATTTAATTAGTTTTATTACACGGTTTTGATGAATACTCAATTCTGATTTGTCAATCACGGCGTTCTATGGTCTGTTTTTTTCTTTATAGCAGACCGTTGCTATGTATAACAGACTGTTGCTATGGACTCTGGAGGACCGTTTTTGTGTCAAATTATTTATTTCTTCAGTAAGTAGCCGTGTAATAAGCAAGATAATTTACAGCGAGCCGGCCATTGTTGTGAAATAAATAAATAAAACCCAACAAATAAATAATCCCAGCAGGGGGATGCGGCACCCTGTTGGGATTTATTTCCCTTATTTAAAACTGTCATTTAAAAAACAGCAATATACGTAATAATTATTATTATTATTATTATTAATTATTTTGGTATTTTTATCTGAACAAAAAATAATCTAAAATCCTCAAAAACAAAGCAAAACATTGATGTGATGTGATAAACAAGTAGTAAATCTATAATGCTTTAAAATAGGGAAACAATTAAAAACCCCGTTATCATGAAATTATTAAACAATAAACAGAAAAGAAATGTATCTTTTACATTTCAAAGAGGAGATTCCATTATGAGAGGATAATAGAGTCTCTGTCCGAATACTCATCATGTTGTCATACGTGGGAGCTGAATAGGCACTGCGGTGCGTATTCTGTCTGTAACTCATCCACCACAAAAAGTGTTTCGGTAAGAGTGCTTCAAATTATCGATGTAGTGCTTTTTAGAACCTCTTTGGCTGTCTACCGCACTTTTGTAGCGTTAAAAAAAATATATATTACACTTGATAGTGAAGATGAGACTGATTCTGCTTTTATTGGCCAAACACAAATTAAACATCACTCTCAGAGAATTAAAGTCATGGGACTGAAGCAGTTTCGATTGTGGTCTGAGTAGTTCCAGTGGAGCAGTAATTGCAGCTTCCATTTTCACTTCCTCCGGAACTGTTAATTCCTGCTGGCTGCATATGTCAGACACGTCGGGTGTCAATCCAGTGTCTATAGAGCATTGTAAAAAGCAGACTGTCAGAATGAAAGCGTAAGTGTCTATCGGTATAGCTCCTTTGTGACCTCCCACTCCTGTCTGTCTCTCTCTAATTACGTGAATTTGCGGATGGAGAGCATGTAGACTTGTCCAATGGGATGGTGAAATATTTCCTAAAACAGACCAGCGCACGTTTAACTTTGATCCGTCGTGACAGATGCTAAACCTCGGAGTGGAATGAAATATTACTGAGATGCTCAATGCAGAAAATGGGCGTCGTGTTTATCTGTTTGACACAGAATGTGATTTTTATCTTGTCAAGTCGGGCATGTGAATGAAGATGAGGCCCGCTGATGTCCTTGCTAATCGAAAAAACAAGCAAATGCAAATGCAGTTGTGATTTTCTTACCAGAGCAGCATGCATGATTTATGATTCAGAGCGTAGTAAGGGGCAGGGGTACTATCTGTGTAATCTGGCCTTACAGCTCAGATCTGCTCGCTGTATCGCCACTTTGTTTTGACCTTGAGCTTAATTTCTGTAAAAAAAAAAATTGGCAAATAACCTGACAGTTACTTTCTTATATACACAGTTTTAACATGTTTAGAGTGGGGTTTACAGTCTTTCTTTGAATTTTAGCCTTTGATTTATCGCTCCGAGTATTCTTCGACCCCACCCTGATTCTTTCCATTCCTCTTTTTGATGGTTTTGTGCAGGAGGAGGAATACGAGTGGACAAGCCTTTTTCTCTCCTGCCCTTCTATGACTGCTCGCATTTTCTCTCCGCGGACCTCTCACCCTGTCATAGTCTCCTCACAAAAAGCATGTCTCGGCTCACCATTAGTCTCTTGTTGCCTCGAATCTCCGCATCTCCCCTCTCACCGTGCCTTGTGGTTTGATACAGGGCAAACCCGAAGAGAGGTGTGCGCCGCTAATGGGTCACTGGATTTTCTTCAGACAAATGAGCTAAACGCATCAGTGGATATATGCCCTTTGGTTGTTTTTAGTTATTGTTAAGTACGTTTGTCGTGCAGCATAATGTTGGAAGGACTATTGGGATATAGAGGAAACTTGAAACCCTGCTCTGTATTTGTCTACCATGTCCCCGTTGGACAGTTTCAACTTGTGACCGCTGTCATGAATCATCAATGCAGCTTGAGTTCTGAGAGCATTTCCCTTGACATATTAAATAATTTAGCTTTTTGTTTTGCTTGATGTGCCTGCAGTTTGGGCACAGATGATGTGTCTATTTTTTTTCCTTTTCATAGCTAACAAATGTTGTTCATTGGGATTCAATAATATGACCCAACTTTTGTAGCAGTGCTTGTAAATAAATTACATCAGAGTTAAGATCCTTTTTCAAGGTCTTACGTTATTTTGTCTTAACCATAGCCTATACATGTGAGCAAACACCATTTAGTGACATGAAAAAATCTACAATGTCTTTGTAGTAGGGCTGTCAGTCGATTAAAATATTTAATTATGATCAATCGCATAATTGTTCATAGTTAATCGCGAATTACAAATTAATTGCACATTTTTTATCTGTTCAAAATGAACTTAAAAGGGAGATTTGACACGTATTTAATACTCTTATCAACATGGGAGTGGACCCATATGCTGCTTTATGCAAATGTATGTATATATTTATTATTTGAAATCAATTAACAACACAAAACAATGACAAATATTGTCCAGAAACCCTCAAAGGTACTGCATTTAGCATAAAAAAATATGCTTAAATCATAACATGGCAAACTGCAGCCCAACAGGCAACAACAGCTGTCAGTGATCATAAAGTGGGCATAAAGGGGAGACTCGTGGGTACCTATAGAAGCCATTTTCATTCACATATCTTCAGGTCAGAGGTCAAGGGACCCCTTGGAAAATGGCCATGACAGTTTTTCAAGTTTGGAGCGTTATTTACCCTCCTTCGCGACAAGCTAGATGGTTCCAACGGATTCTTTAGGTTTTCTAGTTTCATATGATAACAGTATCTTCACTCGAGCTTTAAAACTGAGCCCGCTACAACCTAAAAATCACAAGTTGCATTAATGCATTAAAGAAATTTGTGGTGTTAAAACAAATTCGCATTAACTTTGATAGCCCTACTTTGTTAAGTTTTTAGTTTACGTGAATGTATTTATTTGATTTGTTTCCTGTTGTTCATCTCACACGTTGCAGTCAGTGATGCTTTCCTGAATGTCCCCACTGGAGATCAATAAAGGCTTTACTCATCTTTAATTTCTGTTTATGACGGTTCATCTATGATTGCACTCTCTAGACTACTTCCAGCTTCCGTTTTCTTCATTACAGTCTTGAACAATGTGCTCATTAGCTCCTCACTTAGCACACATAGCTTGCTGTTGGCAAACATTTCCCAAACAGCTTTCATTATTCTGCGACTTGTTCAGGGAATAGAGGATGAAACAAAAAGGAAGCGGCAGCTACAAAAGTAACAAGTAAATACATATAGGATTTAAGAGATGAAGATTGCTTCCACTGGTATGTTTGTGTTCAACTGACAAAATTAAAGCAAACATTTAAAAGTCAAAAAGCAAACAAACATGAAAACCTTGTGGGCGGCATGGAAGTGACAATGTTTGTGGGAGATAACAGTGGACAAGTCTCTTTCAGGAGACTGTACAGCAGTCTGTGATCTAAACTGCAAACATTTCTGTGCTTTTTGGTGTGAACTTAAATTATCAACAAAAAGGTTCCATCTTATATCAGCTGCTTTTCTTTGTAAATCAAGATTAGGTGTTTATATCTAGCCTCTGTGCAGATCTAGACATACACACATACAAAGAGTCGGGATGTTACAAATCAGCCCGTTTACATAAAAAGCCATATGAATACCACGACAATTCGCAAGGCATTTAGCGTTCAATATGGACGCGTTTCATTCTTTTGATGTGCCATTTATATGCCATGTCATTTGTACTGAGTCCAATGTAAACGCATCCATGTAGATATGCCACGCTTAGAGCTGGTGACGTAGAGTAAAAAAAAAACAAGAAAAACTGCTTATGGTGGAAAGGTAGGGGGGTGAATGGGTCCAACAAATATGACTTTTAACCAGGAGACCGCTGTTTTGTTTTGTAAGTTAAATTAGTGACGTTTTTGATGTGTTTTCCGTATTTATGTTACGTTGTTTCCATACGTATATTACTTAGTTTTAGGGCTGTCCCGAATACCATTTTTTGGGCTTCGAATCTTCGGTGAGCAATACTCAAAGGTATTCGAAGCTGTCTCCATTTCCATCATTCCAGTGCTCTACACGCAACAAACAGCAATATCCGTCTGAGAAAAAATAATGAATGTTGAATATGAATATTGAATAATGTTGTGGGATTCTTTCTTCTTTCATGGACTATTTGGGGATTTATACATTATTATTATTATATACTTACATATAAACAAAATACAAAAAAAAAAAATGAAGCATTGGAATACTGATTTTGAGGTTGAATACCATGTCAACGTTCAAAGCTTCAAAGCATTCGGGTCAGCCCTACATAGTTTGGTACTTATTTCAAGCCCAACCGTGACGTTTTTCATAAACCTAAGTGATTTTTTTTTTTTGCCTCAACCTATCTTTAGATGTTACCGTTTTGTTGTGTGGCCTACAAATGGCATGCGAAAAGGCAAAAATGCGTCCTCATGACGCATGTACGTGTAATGACGCATGTCAGTGATGCATGTTAATGACGCATGTCAACATCCGTGTAATGTTGTGCTTTTAATACCCCTTCCTGTGAGACTGGGATGTACAAATATACAATGACCTGCAATAATAATTAAATTATAATGAACACTTGCTGGTTAAACCCTGACACTTGAGAACTGCATTGCCGGCTAATCTACATCCTCCAGAGGAATGAGCAGTCAGATATGAGAAATCCCATGAAAACAAATCCTCCGTGGAAGCCGAAGATAAAGGTAACAACCCCTGCAAACCGAAAAAGAAACTGCATGGCCTGACGCTCCACCATGCCAGGATCAAATGCTTAGAGAAGGATAAAATGGTTCAGTGCATGCATGGGAACTGCTCCTGTTGAGATGCAGAGACACACCTGCATGGGGTCAGCAAACTACCGCTTTTTTTTTTTGACAGCAGTATCCTCTAGTTAGCAGGGCTCTCAGCCAGAAAGGCACACACTTTTGCCTCAGATGTTAGTGCACAGAACATTCCCTCACCTATACCAAGCTAATGCACAGAAGCTTCTTTTTGATGGAATGGTTCATGCAAAGATGAAAAATGTTAGACAATATTTAATTACCTGTGTCAGTATGTATGCCTCCATAACGCACAGTAAATTCTCATAGTAGTTCTCTGACAGCATACTTCAAAACAAACCTACTCAAAACATCTCATGCCCCATAATCCAGCATGATAAATGTTCAGAAGCCAAACAATCCACCCAGTCTAAAAGATTTAACAGCCATTCAGAGCATTTATTTTCCATTAAAACAAGCTTTCTGCTGTGTTTTTGCCAAATATTTTCTAAGAAGCCGTTCACGGAAGCTTAAGAGGTGGGGAGGACTGCACCTGCAAAGCTTTATGCCACTGTGGAAACAATAATGACCACAGAATCATTACTATTGTACATACTGTAACATTATTAGGGCTGTCAATCGATGAAAATATTCTATGGTGGTTAATCGCATTATTGTCCATAGTTAATCGTGATTAATCGCAAATTAATCACACATTATTTGTTTGTTCAAAATATACCTTAAAGGAAGTATTTAATACTCTTATCAACATGGGAGTGGGCAAATATGCTGCTTTATGCAAATATATGTATATATTTATTATGGGAAATCAATTAACATCACAAAACAATGACAAATATTGTCCAGAAACCCTCACAGGTACTGCATTCAGCATAAAAAATATGCAACAACAGCTGTCAGTGTGCTGACTTGACTATGACTTGCCCCAAACTGCATGTGATTATCATAAAGTGGGCATGTCTGTAAAGGGGAGACTCGTGGGTACCCATAGAACCCATTTTCATTCACATATCTTGAGGTCAGAGGTCAAGGGACCCCTTTGAAAATGGCCATGCCAGTTTTTCCTCGCAAAAATTTAGCGTAAATTTGGAGCGTTACTCAGCCTCCTTCCCGACAAGCTAGTATGACATGGTTGGTACCAATGGATTCCTTAGGTTTTCTAGTGTCTTATGATGCTATGATGGTATGATCATGTTAACTTTGACAGCCCTAAACATTATATTAGTACAAAAGAAGGTAGGGAGAGGAGCCGGAACTGGAAGTCTATTTGTGTTTACCAACCGGCTGCTTGGACATAAAAACAAAAAGTCCAAAGTGTTAGAATTAACCAGAATGTTAGTATTCATTTTGAAGAATCATAAGGTGATGTGGAGCAAAGGTCCACGAGTGGAGAAAAAAAAAACAAGCCTAACGCCTAAAGGATACTTATCCAACAAATTCAGGTAGATACTGAAGGTTTGGCATTCATGCCGGATAGTTCTCAGTTTGACAGGCGACACTGTAGATTAATGGTCTCGAAGATGCCAGGGGACATGGAGTAGTTGATCATAGAAGCCAGTTCTCTACCTAAACATCACTGTGGTTTAATGGAACTGAAAACAGCAGTCTCCATTAGGCTGTCCATTTGACTCTGTCTGTCTCAAAGTACCTTTACTGCACTTACTGACCAACACTGCATTCATCCAGTTGTCAGGAATCATGGCTGGTAGTGGTGGAGGCCGGCCAAGCAGGTTGTTGTAATGTAATACTTATTTAATCCCAAATCTAATAAAACCAAAACCTATTAGTGCCCTCACGTGAAAAGCTGTTTTTCGACTTGCATAAATACGTTTGAATAAAAAAGGAATATTATCTCTGCATGGTATTTCTCGCACAATAAAGCAATAATTAATGTGAGCTATTTAACAGTGAGCAGCGCTGCAACCCATTTCACTGCTGCATATGTGCTTTAGAAAATGAATGGCTCGTGCTTTACTCCTATAGGGGCATACCCCCTCATGGTGAGATTGCAGACTGTGTATAGACATCCACAGGACCAGCGCTACGTTCAAAGCCCCCCCCAAGGGTGTCGGCCAAATCATTCAGGGTTGCATCCTTCTCACATGCTCATCCTCTATAGTACTGATCTGGAAATAATCAGCTTCAAGATCAGAAGCTCCCTCTCATCTCCTGTGTGGTCAGTAGACGAGACTAATCATCTTTGATCCTCCGTCTTTTATAGTGCATTTAAAACAATCCAACAGATTTTTTGTTGTTGTTTTGTGTGAGACGCTCTCCTTATCATGACCTGATAAGCGGTAATTTATCATTTGTTGCCACAGCATTTCTTAAAGGGGACATATCATGCTCATTTCCAGGTTCATTCTTGTATTTTACGGCTTCTACTAGAACAGGGGTGCCCAAACTTTTTCCCTCAGAGAGCCAAAAATGGAACTTAAATGGTGGACCACGGGCCAAAAGCAAACACCTGTTGTATTAAATTGTTAAGATGCAAAATGGTACTAGGATCCCAATTTCCCCTAATCAAATGTTCTTTTAGCTTTTACATAGTTAACCCCTTAAAACCGACCTGCTCAATTGGGCTCATTTCCAGTCATACCCAATTTATGTAATTTCAAGACTATTTAGGGAGCCCAGTATGCAGAATTACTCAAATACACCATTTATAGAATTGGCAAAAATAAAAAACACTTATACTGCAGTCAAAAAACTGCATGTGTTTCCCCCAAACTGCCTGGGATTTTCATAAAGTCTGTAAAGGGGAGACTCGTGGGTACCCATAGAACTCATTTTCATTCAGATATCTTGAGGTCAGAGTTCAGGGGACCCTTGTGAAAATGGCCATGCCAGTTTTTCCTCGTCAAAATTCAGCCTAACTTTAGAGCGTTATTTAGCCTCCTTTCCGACAAGCTAAGGGTTGGTACCAATGGATTCCTTTGATTTTCTAGTTTCATATGATACCAGCATCTTTACTTTAGCTCTAAAAGTGTTGGCTGGTGCTTCCGAAAGACAGGAAAGTCAGTCGGGATCGCAGACGATCTCTAATTAAGAAAAAACATCTGGCAGGCCAAATTTAACCTTATGGCGAGCCAATTTTGGCCCGAGGGCTCCACTTTGGGCAATCCTGTACTAGAAAATTTACATGTTTTAATGTTCAAAAAACACAATATTTTTCTCATACTGTCTGACTGAATATCAAGTAATCACCCTCTGTCTGAAACGCTCTGTTTTAGCGCCTGTTTCTTTAAGACCCCCTCCTGAAAAAGCCCAGTGTGCTCTGATTGGCTTACTATAAAAATATGGTGCACCTTTACAAAGGACATTCTCAAGTCGTGGGCGATATATCCTAATGAGTCTGCATGTGACATAGGAAGGCAAGACCAAATCTGAATGGCTTGTTGAATCACATGTTTTCTGATCTATAGGCAGCCCACAAAAAAATTACTGGGTTTTCTTATTTCACAGTTTGTGGGTTGGTAGGCACTCCAGATACCCAAATGTATGAGCACAATCACTGAAAAAGTGAGTTTTTCATGATATGTCCCCTTTAAGACAACTGAAGTGCCCAGCTCAGCTGGCTCCAGTCATTTCAATATTATACAATGGGGTCTTTTTCACAGACAGAAGACATTTTGACTTGTCACAGTAGGAATAGCACAGGGGTAAATGATAATGATAACCAAATTCCATTTAGCTGCTTCGGTTTAAGGGTATGTTATTACCAACAACAACGTTTCCTACTACGACAAATCAAAATGTCTGCTGTGAAAAAGGCCCCTTAGGATTCCTTTAAATTACAACACTAGATAAAAGAACTGATGTGGATCACCACAATGACAACCATAAAGACACACCCAGTAGCAAATTGCTATTCACTAAAAGCACTGCAGCAAAACAAAATAAAACTAAACTAAAAACTGCAATTGACATCCGTCCAGCAAGACTTGCTACACTTTGTTGCAACACAGACAACTTTTGCTTCCTTATACCACAACTAAAGTAAAACACGTTAGACATTTTTTCTCCAGTACATCACCATCAATTCTGACGGATGCATTCTAAGCTCTGATTTGTGTGCACCCTGCTTTGTGTGCATTCTGGAAGTTTAGAAATTGTCAATATGCCAAAAACAAACATAAACAGAGCACATAAGCCGGAACCCTCTGCCATGCATGCAGACAAAGACTCTTAATCCATGAATTTTAAAATGTCTAATCCTTAAGGTCTTTGTCTTTAGGAACAATCAATAAAGTATGTTAGCATCTCAGAAATGAACAACTGGAGCGCTATCAAAACATTTTGTTTTAAAAGAGAAAAAAAAAAAAAAAAATCATTAAAAAACATGACACTCAGCATACAAAGTTGCTTGTTGGAGTCAAAGGCTGGAGGCATGTAGAAAAACAAAGGGAAAATCCTCAGCACTCAAGAGTTCTGAGCTGCTGACACCTACGTATCACGCCCTGAAGAGAAGACGCCCACTGAAACGTGGGTGTCAGCCATGTTTCAATACAAACTTCTTACTACATTCAGAACTCGGAGTGCATTGGCCTTTATCGTCAATTTGAATGTAGGTCCATGTAATAATAGGCATCATCGTTTTAGGTGGCTTGTTCCTGTACATAAGCAATTCTAAAATTAATAACCGCAATGAACATCACTCCTAATGTCCAAAAATGTTGAACTTTAAAGGTTATTTATATGAATTTCAGAGCATTAATATAGCAGCAAACAACTATTTGAATACGTAAAGATATAGAGGAGTATTGTCTACCTGAGCAGAGAATGAAGTCACTCTCTCTCTGTGTGTGTTGTAATCTGAGTTTCTCTGTGCTTTGTTGACATAGCCGGGCTGGCTGCACATGCCTTTTAGTGCATGTTAGGGCATGTGAGCGTGCCCCACTGGCTAGCTCACGACTGCCACTCCGTACTGCGATAATGCTGTGGTTAGAGCTGATAATGCTGTCCTGACCGACGGTGTCGTCGTGGAAGAGTACCACCCACCGTCTGGTTCCCCACCAGGTAAACACTATTATGTCTGCCGTTGTTTGCACCATTAGCTGCGAGCCGCCGGCTCAGCCGTCGCCAATTTGAGAGCTGCGTAGAGGCAACAGATTTGCTCTGAATTTCAAATTCAGCACCTTTAAGTGAATGCTGGCAGGGAACTTGTTCATCAGGCTCATCCTGATTGTCTAGAGTTACACCTGTAGAGCTTCATCAGAAAGCTCCAACTGTGTTCATAGGTGTCTGGTGACAATGTGTAACCATCATTACAGGATTTCTGTAGTTGGATTAGATTCAATATGAAATGTAGGTTTAGCATGACTATTCAATTCTGAAAATCGAGAAGATTAGGATGATTTGGTTCGGATTCGGTGATTACGAGCCGCGACAGCGACGCTGATATTGTTTTCACGTTGTGAGTCTGTGTGTGAGTCATCATGTGGAGCTGGAGACATCTACTGTATCAGGAACCACCACAGAGGCTGTTTAGAGTACTTTGCCAGGTGTTTATGATTCTGTCTGTGTGTGGACAGATTTTGTCGCTGTGATAGCGTCGCAACCGTGCAAGATGCAGTCACGAAGCTTTGCAGGTGTGCAGTCGAGATCAAAATAAAGGTCGAGTTCGATGATGGGTGTGGTCTCTTTGTTTCATCCAACTTAAGAGAGTGAGATCAGGACAGGTTTGATTGAGAATCAGGATTTTCACGATCCCACTTGAGGGGTGGATTTAGAAGCAGGTGTAGGAAGTAGGCCTGTCAGTCAATTCAAATATTTTATCGCGATAAATCGCATGATTGTCACTAATTGTCCAAATTAATCGCAGGTTTTTGTATTTGTTCAAATTTTACCTTAAAGGGAGATTTGTCAAGTAATTAATACTCGTACCAACATGGGAGTGGGTAAATATGTTTGCTTTATGCAAATGTATGTATATGTGTATTACTGGAAATCAATTAACAACACAAAACAATGACTAATATTATCCAGAAACCTTCACAGGTACATACAAAATATGCTCAAATCATAACATGGCAAACTGAAACCCAACAGGCAACAACAGCTGTCAGTGTGTCAGTGTGCTGAATTGACTATAACTTGCCCCAAACTGCATGTGATTATCATAAAGTGGGTATGTCTTTAAAGGGGAGACTCGTGGGTACCCATAGAACCCATTTTCATTCACATATCTTGAGGTCAGAGTTCAAGGGACTGGAGCGTTATTTAACCTCCTTTGCGACAAGCTATTATGAAATATTCGGTACCAATGGATTCCTTAAGTTTTTTAGTTTCATATGATACCAGTATCTTGTAGTTACTCTAGCTTTGAAACTGAGCCTGCTACAACCTACAAATTGCAAGTTGCAATAATGCACTAAAGAAATTATTAGCGTTAAACAAATTTGTGTTAATGCCTTATTATCGCATTAACCTTGACAGCCCTTGTAAGAACAAGTCAGACTGTAAACAAAACATTACAAATTCTAAATGAGCTTTTTGAGATTGTATTTTCCAAGTGTCCTTGTATCAATAAATGAAAACACTTTGGCAGATTATAGTTTTGTTTTTTAAATCAAAGCTGTATTTAGTAATTTTGAGTTATAGCGATCCAGAAAGTAGACTTCAAAACAAAGCCACGGCCTTTAAGTACTGTGGTGTTCTTGTGACTAATGTGTTGGACTTAAATTCTTCAGGGCGGTTTGTTCGGCCATGTGAGAAATGGTCCAGTAATCACTTTCATTTTAGCCCTTGTTTGGTCTTACCACTCCTGAAAGATAAAGTCTCTTTGGCTTCCTAGATGTTCGACCGTCTTTACCAGGCACTCGACTCTCCAAAACATACCGGCTCCTACTCTACTATTTCTCACCGGGCAGGTAGTGTACAATCAGTGTGTGGGAGCTTTTGTAGCGAGAAGCTTTTGAGCTGGGAGCAGCTGCCCACGGATTTTATATGGGGGGTCAGTGAGAGCCAGAGGGACTCTACCAGTCAGACTACATGGTGAACCAAAACAATTAACTGGAAGAGGCTGAAAGCTGCTCGGAGCTGCATACTGCATGGGCTATTCATTCTCCCGAGATCGGCAGTACTAACAACCCTTTTACATCATTCATTTAATTTAGTGTTGATACGGAAAACGTTGCTTAATGGAGTTTTAATTTGCCATCCGAAGACGTTTTTATTTTATATTGCGTTACATTATTTATTATCATGATCTAATTAAAGACGCTGAGATAGTTACATCCTGTTGGACTCATCAACAAGATCAGTCAGATCCATGATAAGGGATGTTAAAAAAAAACAGCTAAATGATCCTGATCCTCATTAAGATATTGTAAAAACAGGGCCTGGAATGAACCTCGCCGTATATTTAACCTGTTATACAGTCTTACCATGCCGATCTGTTTCTTGGTTCATTGACAAAGTCTAACAGCAATAGTACAAAAGAGGCTCCTTTCTTCATTAACACCCATTCCTCTTGAAAGTCAAGTAGGATCAGCTGGAAATTACACAAACCTTTATCCCCTACTCACCATCGGGGAATAGAGGATGTTTTTGGACTGGAATTGAAAAGAAGGGGCTAAATGCCATGCTAAAGGCAATTTTACCTCAGACAAGCCTCTTACAGCCCTTCATAGAAAGCACAATAGGAGATTTTGAGAGATTTTCACACTAAATCACTCATCCAATAATCACCGGCTACAGTACAAATATGAAGTTCTGTTTTTTTTTTTTTACAGATACAAGGAAAAACGTAGACCATTCATTTGAGTAGTGTGCTCTAATTGCTTTCTTCAAGTTCTTTGCCTTGGTGTCTTTGTAGGAATTCATCAGTTTCTCTTGCCTAAACCTAAGTGCGGACGTTTGCGTGGCGTACAAGAATGACACGCGAAAGTGGCGTACAAATGACATATGAAAAGGCAAAAAATGCGTGCTCATGACACGCTGAATGTCGGTGTAGTGTCGTGGTATTTATACGCCTTCCCGTGAGACCGGATTGATTATTGTAGGCTCTGCTATGCTAGAGCTTGACACCGGCCAGGAGCATGAACACGAGACAACCTCGGCCCTCCATCCTACCAGCTCCTGACTGCCTCCTATTTAGCATAAAGCTGTTATTATTAAATTTAAATGAGGAAGGCTGCTTGCTGCAGAGCGGCAGGACTGTGACCTTCTGAATACATTTGTAGAACGCAAATTTGAGTATCCTGTGACGGATCTGCCTCCGTCTGTCACCTCGGCATCCAGCAGAGACTGTGTAAACACGTGGTCTGGCAGTCTTCACCCTCGCCGTTTCCTTTTTCATGGTGGCTGATGTTACCCATTATGTGGCAGCATCTGGATTCCAGATGGATCTTGTTTCAGAGAATGCTTTAATAGTAACACCCTCCATGTTTTTCTGGCCACTTTATACGTTGCTCCTTTCTGGGGCATCGCGAATGAACTGTTATGTGCAGGAGTGCCCTAATTTTAGCTGTAAATAAAATGGGCTATAATTAGAGCCAAACATGAGAAAAAATAAACCATAAGAGACCCGACAGAGGCATCAGATGGACATTATTCATTCTGTATCACTGTTACTCACTGAGAGCCTGTATATATAGTGAACTCTTGAACAACACAATCTGCTTTCATTTGAATATACTTATCTATGCCTCCTTTGAGTTTCCCCACCGATGCCGCTGATCGTAACTTCCTCCAACATGCGATTTGTCAGCTTGACTATTATTCCATTTGAACTGTGAAGAAAACTTAAATCCTTCTGTAAACACATTACCTTGGCTTTGATGATCCCCATTTGATCCAACTGTGAGAAAATTGGCTATTGTTCAGCGTTATGTAGACCGCTATGTCACAGAATATTAAGCACATGACAGCGTGAAACAAAGCAGTGTGAAAAAAAAATGGACAGCAGCACTGCTTTGTTTGTGTTTTGTTTTGTTTGGAATGGAATAGACTGGAGTATAAAACTTGCTCCATTTGTGTGTCTGCATTGTCTCAATCTGTACTAGTATTCATTATTTTATTACTAGTACTGGTAAGATTATTATACATATTTTGTCAGTTGCTACATTTGAATGTAGAATCGTGATATATCAGCTCACTAAAAGAACCCTTTGAGCTTTTTTTCCTCCAAGATGTCGGGAGTGAAGTGAGTTCTTACTCCAGTGGGCTTATTATTTTTCAAATGTACACTATGAGGAGCATATAGGTAAGAACCTCTCTGGATCCTATAGATTCCACAAGCTCCCTTTGCTTCAATGTTTGTAGATAATTATATATATTACCATAGACTGTAGCATGCACACACTCAACTTTATATTATTCTGTTAGCCACTTGGCAGCCTTAGAGGACTGTGGAGGTCATGTGCCTCATACAGGTACCTAAACAATAGGCATTTGAACTAAGAGCATCTCAAAGTATGTTTGCAATTTTATCCATCAGGCTACTCATATATGCAGTTGTCATGTACTGTGGGTTTTTGTGCAAAACACATGCAATTGGTTAGTGTAAATTGCATACAATTGAACACACAACCACAGCAGGCAGCTGTTTTCAGTAAAAAAGCTCTGATAAAGCCACTATACACTGCCCAGCTCCACATGGCAGGTAGACAGAGCTGTTGTCCAGCTGGTGCACATAAATTAGCAGGTAGAGGAACGGACAGATATTCAGGAGGTGGTGAAGAACAAAACAGAGCTAAAAAACAGTTAATATTGGATTCATATTTATCAGGGGAATCAAAATATAAAATAGGTCACTTTATGCAGTGATAATATGTCAGTATCTACGTTTACATGCACAAAATATTTCATTTTTTACCCTTATTCCTAAAAAGACAATATTCCTACTAAGCCGTTTACATGGCTAATGAAGATGAATATTCCACTAATATTCCCAGTTTACATACTCCAATTAAAGCTGGAGTAAGCAGGTTGGAGCAAATATGATTAAGAAAAGTGTTTTTTTTATAAAAAGGTCACTATATCCTGACAGTAGTACATGAGACAGGTAATCTGAAAAAAAATCATGTTCCTCTGTGTCCTCCGGTGTCCTCCAGTGTCCTCCGGTGCTCCTAATGGCATCTGGAAGATTTCACAGTTTCAGGAAAAAACAACCAATCGGAGATGTGCTGGAGCCTGCTGTCTCTGAGCAGCTGTCAATCACTCGCTAACTCCGACCAAACGGTTAAACTAGGCAGCACTGATCAAATATGAATCAATATTATTTTTCTGTAATGTCATTTCTTTTACAGCCATTCCTTCAACCACCTTTTTGAAAAGGTCGGCGTTGCGATATTTGCACATCTCCAAAAACCTGTTGATAACCAAATCTTTCATAAAGTTTAAAATGTCCGACCAGAAATGTGGCTTTTTTTGGGCATGCATCTCTGCAAACTGTTGGCTAGTTGGTTTGTGTACAACGTACAAAGCTGGCCGCAAAGAGGCAAGAGGCCGTGTGTCGCAAATTGCCGTAAAAAACGCATATTTCGGTATACATGTCCAAAGAATGCTCCTAATACCAGAATAATATCGGCATATCCCACATGTCTTAATCGGAAAACGCTCCATTCCGAATAAGGCCTAATTCAGAATATGCAGTTTCATGACCCGTATTAAATTCTGAATATTGTCATATTCAGAATAACAGTGTAATATTAGTATGCATGTAAACATAGTCAGTGTTGTGTTTGTTTGTTTGGATCCCCAACTGCTGCTGTAACTGCAGATAATCCTCTGATGCAGGTTAAACATTGTGGTAATGCAAAAAAAATGTTTGATACGACATACATTTGCATCTTATATATTCAGCGTGATACAACGTGAATTGTATTTTCTCCAGTCTTTGATATGTAGCTGTAATATGAAACAAGCTGATACCGACAGTACGTAGGTTGTTGAAAAACAGTTTGCCCAGTAACAGCGAGTTACGTATTAACAAATGCGTTTTAATCACGCATTTGTTCACCAGATGTAATCAAAAATTCCAGTCATCAACATCATCAGCCTCGCTCATTTCAGTCTGTCGAAAATTGCGTTGAGTGCTTTGGAGCGGCAGACGTGCGCACAAAGTGACACGCATTAATAACTACCAAAAAAAAAAAAAAAAAAGATCCCAATCAGCTGTCATAACCTGATTACAGCACCCCAATTAAGAGCTTTGTCTAGCTCATAAAGCCTTGACGTGAAGAGCAGACCCTTCACTCAGTGACTGTCAGGGGTCTGTGGCTCGCAGAGGTTGTTACTGCTCTGTTAAAAAACCCAGAGAGGAAGACTCCACTCATCGCTGTCTGCCTGCTGGAGCGTTGCAGCAATGATTATAAAAATGCAAATATAACAAGCAGTAGAAATTAAACTATGAGAGATCGTTTATTTAGCCTGCATAAATAATCATTTGGGGCTTCATTCTCCACGCCCCAACCTCCCCATCCCCATCACCACCACCACCACCACCACTGCCACCCATCCATCTAACCTGTGGCAAATCAAACACCTGCATTGGATCCCCTCATCATTTCCCACAAGGGAGACAGCCAACAGCAAAAAGGCTGCTGAGAATGAATAAGTGTGAGTTTACTGGCATTTGAAGGGAACATGAATGTTAATGAGGGCAGATTAGGAAGCAACGACAACCACCCTGGCACTCTGGAGGAAACACAAAACAGACTCATCCTCACACCTTCAGCTGTGATATAGGACATAGGTGTGTTTGCAAGCATCCCTGCACACACACACACACACACACACACACACACTATATAATATTTATAGTGTGCACCTGTACCTAGAAAAAAACATCTAACCTAAATACTGTACATTCAGACACATATATATATGTGTGATCCATACACAGTACAAACCCAGATTGCATAGCGCACACAGCAAAATGAAAGCCATCTGGATGACAAAGCACAAATAAGATCTGGAGCCCTCCTCAGCAGCATAATACTCCCTCTTCGCATCCCCTTTCCATTTGCCTACGATACACAATTTTATATTCCTGACATTAATTTGCTCCCTGGCGAAACCCCATGGCCCCACCACTGCACCATAATAAATCTGATCCAATGCCTCAGCGCTCAAAGCCCACCATAGAGACAGAGCACTTACCAGGACTGTCATGCAGAGAATTCTAATTCAGGCAGCTCCATGTTGCCAAGGAAATTCAAAATGCCTCCGAAAGCATGGAGACGGGGACGCAGGACACAAGACGGGCTGGATTCAAACGGGAATGAGGGATATGTGCGGCGGCGAGAATCCCTTGTCTGAGGGGCATCTGAGAGATGCCTCCGTCCTCTCCAGATGCTCTAAATCCGGCAGCACTGATAGGCTGACATGTAAACACACAGGCGGTTCTGCTGGCTCACACGCGCTCACATACATGCTGCACCTAGCAGAGAGATGGAGAAGGGAAGAGGGGAGGGGCGGCCGATGAGAGAGAGAGGTGGAAGGAGGAGCTGCAGTGTGCTGGGAGAATGAGAGGCACAGAGCACACAGGCAGCGAGGGGGGAAAAGAAATAGAGAGAAATGTTGTCTGCTTGCACTGGCAGCATCCTCCTCTGATTTTTTGTTTACTGTAGTTTTCCTATTTATGAAGGGATTGGCATAATCTGGAATGCATGCTGTGTGAGAGAGGGAAAACAATCAGAGCGTGTGTGTGTGTGTTTGGTGGCAGAAGAAAAGGAGGTTAGCGAGGGGGAAGTATAAACATGCAAATAAAGCAGAGGGAAGATGAGCAAAAGTGAAGGGAGGTTATGAAAGGGAGGAGGGGAGTGATGAAACTACAGGGAGATGGAGCAAATTCAATTTCTATGCAGTATGCAAACCTTTTTGCTGGGTGATGACAAGCAACTTGACTGTGGCGGATAGGGATGTATAAGTACTTTCTGTTTTGAAGATTTCTTTGCCAGAGTTGAGGATTTAACGCCACCCATAGTGCAACGTGAGGTAATCATCGCACAAAACTCACCTTTACTGTGAGGAGA
>CAKALU010065969.1:0-13901 GCA_916700995.1 Hozukius guyotensis
TTTCACAGTGTGTTTTCAATGCATGAAAGTTAATTATAACCTTTTTGGTCGCCTAAAAATGTCTTATTCAGCGTTTTGTTGTACTTAGCTCCACCCTCTCGTGTCATTTCTGGTTGCAAATAACCAAGATGGTGACGGCCAAAATGCCAAATTTGAGGCTTCAAAAACGGCAGTCCACAAACCAATGGGTGATGTCACGGCGACTACGTCCACTTCTTATATACAGTCTATGGTCGCATTGGCAATAAAACTGAAAAACATCACTTATATACAAAATATGGTTTGCTTTTTCCTCCTCCTTCAATCTGGGTGATGCCGTCAAATGATGCGTCACATGTTCGATGTGTTTCTATTCACATATCCTACAACGGTGGATCTTAGACACAACTCTCTCTCACTCAGTTGCTGTTGTAGCTGACTGGGAACCCGCAGGCGCATCTTCAAGCTCCGGTCTTTCATTCACGTTTGCCGTAGTATGACTGACTCGCACGCCAATCAGCATGTTGTGCTAACAGCATCACTAACGGCGTACAGTTAAACGTTTCTGGGTGGAACTCGCGCTTATGAATTTTGGTTCCACATTACGTGCATAAATGTACATACCAGCATAAACAGTATTTACTCCTGTTTAACAACAATTTGCTAAAAACGACAGTCTTCAGTAGGATCCAATGAGCTTAGGGGCAGAATTGAGAGAATGACAAACATATTGTTGGTTTTGGACTTTTCATGGAATTTGTTGACGGTAATGAAAACATAGAATATCACCATCCTTAAACTTAAATAATAATTTAGTTGACAGCACTTTACCAGTTCCCTGGTAGAATGGATTCATCTTTCCAGACTGGGTAAACAATAAGTCGAGCTCCAAAGTTTGTCAGACTTTTTTTTGCCTTCTGTTCCCACTGCAAGCAGCTTGTTTGATGCATTGCTGTATCATGACGCACAGTGAGTCATGCCAGCGGGGTCTGATTACATCTACTGTAAACTGTGGTCTGCAGCTATAAAGTTCAAATCGGTTATTTGCTGTGACCTTTTCATTGCCTTCCTTAACTGTGCATTATTTTGGATTTCCTTGGCTTGCTCTGTAGCAAATGTTTAGGTAGCAAACATTCAACTAAAAGATCAATAAAATACATCACAATTTACCACCGTCTCACACAGCAAGATGGAACTTTTCTTAAAGATGTCATTTGAAGACATGTATTCTTGTAGTCTTTCAGATAAATGTTGTGAAGTACTGGGAAATCTTTAGATGGCTGTAATTGCGGCACAGATTGGATGCGAGACGTGATAATGCAAGTTGGTGCGAGTCAAGCATTTACAGGATCGATTCCACCACTTACAGATAGGGGTGAGATCTATATGCTTGACCCTTTATACGTTTTAACCAGTTGTTTTGTTGATGTACATCCGTGAAAGTTCTCTACTGATTCTCCAGATAAACCTCACATTGAAGGGTTAAAGTTTTCTTATATGTAGCGGAAGCATTGGAAGCTGTCTTCATCTGCTTGTCATATAGGTGTCTTAATAGATTCATTTGTCTCATTCCGTTGTAATTTAAATACATGTAAAAAAGGTCATTTTTGCATAATGTCTGGCTACATTCAGCACCAAACCACATTTCAAAGACTGCCTGGGCGTATTCCCAAGTGTCTAAGTTGGTCTGTGTATAGGTAACCTGTGTGTTTTTGATTGAGTAAGAGCGAGAGTGTGACTGTTGCGTTAGCTTCCATTCATCTCCATGTTTGTTTCACGAGCTGCGGCTGCTTTTACTTCCAGACCACCATGATGTCTTACGTCTTTCTAATGAACACACACACACACTTCCTTTCACACAGACAAATTCTCCCTAAACAGTCTCATTCACAAACACGCATTTACTTACTGGTTTTCAGTATACACATGCATGGCTACATACACTGAAACACACACACACACACACTCTCGGCTCTGCTCACTAATGAATGGAACTCCTGCATTCTAATCCATCAGATTAATTGGAAGTGCCTGGCCATGGATTGAGGAATTTTTCATCCCCCAAGCTCTGCTCTTGCAGTAGCCTCTATCTGCAGTTTCTGTTTATGTTGAGGAGGTAACATGCAGAGAGCGTTGTCTTGAAAAATAGTATGGAGTAATGTTTGTTTAGTTTTAGTAATGAAAGAGAAATCCCTGCCTTGCATACTGATGCAGATGTCTCTCATTAATATGTTTTTTTTCCCAAGCTTTTCGGGAGTTATGCGATAATTATATTTATAATTTTTTTGTCCTCCCCAATTTCCCTTTAACCTGCCTCATCTAATCGTAGTGTACTTGATTTAGCAATCATTTCCCAAAGTGACTGCTCAACAATCTCCTGAAAAGGGGACTGAGCTTGTCTCATTCAATTAAGGTTGGCATATGGGCTAGTTAGTTAGCCTTTCGTAATGTGGCACAGCTGTGCCATTTTCTCAAAGTACCTCTCTTTCATTGCCCTGTATTTACATTTTTTTTTTTCCTGTATCGTTATTGAACCATTTACAACGATGCCCTTGCTCATTGAATCTGAGATAAAATCAGGGATACATTCAGCCGATCCCAGTGAGAGTCAGGATGTTTGAGACATTTAAACATCCAATCTCGAGCCCAGTTCCTTATTACTTGTCTCAAAATAATTGACACTAGTTTTCTTCAAAATCTCTGCAATAAATGGTAAATGGACTTGGACTTATATAGCGCTTTTCTAGTCTTCCGACCACTCAAAGCGCTTTACACTACATGTCAGCATTCACACACACATTCATACACTGATGGCAGAGGCTGCTAAGGTGCCTACTTTGCCCATCAGGATCTTATCTAAATACTCATTCACACACCGATGGCTATGCCTTCGGGAGCAATTTGGGGTTAAGTGTCTTGCTCAAGGACACATTGACATGTGACCTGGAGCAGCCGGGGATCAAACCACCGACCTTCCGATTGGTGGACAACCTGCTCTACCCTCTGAGCCACAGCAGCCCCAATAAGTGTATTTATGTACATCTGCATGAGTGCGCTGCAATAGACCAGTAGTTAACCACAATATACACCAAGTTACCAGTATATAAGGTGCATAGACTTTATATAAGAAGTGGGCATAGTCACCGTGACGTCACCCATTGGTTTGTGGACTGCTGTTTTGAAGCATCGAGTTCAGCATTTTGGCCATCGCCATCTTGGTATTTGGCTGTCACCATGTCGTTTTTTTGCAACCAGAAGTGACACGAGAGGGTGGAGCTAAGTACAATCAAACTCTGAATAAGACATTTTCAGGTGACCAAAAAGGTTATAAGTAACTTTAATGAACTGAAAACACACTGTGAAAGGGAAGTTCTAAGACAAAAACACGGACAACTCCCAGACTGGACAACGCCGTAGTAGCGACCTGTCAATCACAAGGTAGCCACGCCCTAAAGCATCCCCTGCTTTATGGTCTATTTGACTCTAAATGGGACCATCATTTACTAAATGAACATCATGCTGTACTGAAGAAGACTTGAAACTAGCGATTGAGACCATGAACTCATGTTAACAATGTTTACTTGAGGTAATAAATCAAGTAAGAAGTAGGCTCATTTTCTCATAGACTTCTATACAGTCAGACTTCTTTTTGCAACCAGAAGAGTCGCCCCCTGCTGGCTATTAGAAAGAATGCAAGTTTAAAGCACCTCTGCATTGGCTTCACTTCTCAGACCCGGGTGACTGGGTGCACCTTGCTAAACCTAGTGCAATTCAGTTTGCGTTTATAGAGGAGTTTTGATTCCACTGTGGTTATTGTGTCGCACTGTTTCAATGTCGCACTTGTGTTTATGTGCTTACGAATGGCTGTAGTTTGTTGTGCTGTTGACTTGGGTGTTTCTAAGACTTTGTCCACCCCTATAAAGTCCCATAAAGGTTGGATTTATTGCAGCGAGCCGTTGTATTTGAGCCCATTGGATGTGGCTCGGTGTACCTTACAAACTGGTAACTGAGTGAATGTATAGGCTTAGATGAAGGCAGGAAGGCCTCTCATTTTAAATGATTGCTGGACCAGAGTATAAAGGAGGACCTGCAAAACGCCTGCCAAGTTCCATTTTCAAATTTTTCAACAGACGAGGCAATCTTAATGCTCAACTACACCTCATGCACAGCACTATAGTGCTTCACAACAATGCTAGTTAATCAAGTTACTCTCCTAAATTTCATGTTCATGCTTGTCCAAAAGCCAAATACCATTAAGAATGTTGTGCCAGCAAGCTAAAACACAAGATGTTTCTTTGCTTGTGTTTTGTGTTTTTCCACATTAATTTACAGCCATTGTTGCACCAGCAACCTGGACTTTAACCAATTTAATGAATCAAACATAACATAATAGAAATTCCTCATGACACGACGCAGTTTCTCATGTAGTGATTAGGAATGCAGAAAGCAGTCTTACCAACTTCTGAATAACGTGCAACAAACTTTTTTCATGTCGGTAATAAAGGAGCCTTGGTTTGTCAGTCAATAAGGAAAGCATCTTGATAACAATTCAAAAACCCCACTTAATGCAGGACAACAGATTTGTGTCGAAGACAAAAGGATCTGTTTCAGACTTGAGCCTTTGTCGTCTTTATGTCTGCTTTCAAGTGCAAAAATTCTTCATTTATCTCCACTGAAGCAAGAACGAGCTGTCCACCCTTTACTCCTCCTCCTTTGTCATCTCCTATTCATCTTTCCATCCTTATTCCTGTCTGATAGGGAAAGAAATGAACACTGGGGCAGTCGAGTGGAAAAACAGACCCCTAGATGTGCCGTAAACCTAGACGCTAATAATCTGCTGGGATTCAACAATGCGAAACACACTGAAAGACTTCTCGCTCTCCTATTTGTCTCATTTCCACAAGACTTCCACTTTGTCTTCCTTTTGTCTGTCTTTCTGCTTTTCTCCCATCACACTCAGACGGATGCCGGTCGAACTGGGCCTCTGACGTCTTATCAGAAAAGCTTGCTTGTGCAGAGTTTGAGCCTTAACCATTCAGCTGTGTGGGAGACAATGGGTACTGACTGTAACAGAGATCTATACAGAGAAAATTGACACATTGAAGTGGTGTGTCAGACTGGTTGGAATATATTTACATATAAATACATTGTTAGAGTCAAGTGTCACTGGTGAATGTAAAGACTTTGGAAAGTCTAAAATTAATGCCTTTATCCTAACTGTAACCAAATACTGATTCTTATCTGAATCCTATCACAGTTTTAACTCTCAAAAGAAGAAGAACTGACTAAAATGACCTCCCTTTGCAAAAAGTAATTAACCTTAAGGTGTTAATGACACTCAAACTGGTTGTGAAACCCTTGCTTATAAGGAACAGTGTCTAACATTTAGGGAAATCTATTGGCAGAAATTGATTGTAATATAAATAAGTATGTTTTCTTTAGTCTTTAATCACATGAAAATGAGAATCGTAGTGTTTTCGTTAACTTAGAATGAGCCGGACAAACCAAACACTGGATCTAGATAGGGCCATTCACATTCTTGCGTTTTTTGCGTCAGACACTGTAGTTTTCCTACATGCTTGGCACACGGGAGAAGCTTCAGTTGGTTGCAATCTGCAACCTCACCACTAGATGCTGCCAAATTCTACACACACCTTTAATACTGTAGACACACCTTGGGAGTCTTAATGGTGCACTCAATTCACGGTTCAATACATACTGGTGCATTGAAGGAATGTCACTCAAAAAAAACTATCGCCACTACACTCCTGTGGTTGCATTATTGGTCCCTGCAAAAAACATCAAGAGGTATAAGAGCTTAGGTCAGCTCCGAAAATCAGTGTATCAAGGGATGCATTTGATATATGTCAATTATTCAAGTCATAATAAATTATTTGTTTTAGGTCTAGGGGATTTTATGTACCGCTAAGCCTTATGGATGTACGCTAAAAGCCTTCGGTTGCCAATCAACAAGATTGCAGGCTTTACCTGGAAACCTGCTGAGCTTGACTAGCTTGTTGCCGTCACTCCACTTATTCCCTGCAGTGTTTCTCACTTGACTGCATAACAACTGTGCTATGAGCTCGGTGTTGGTTTCAGTTAATTTACGTTAACAAATAGTCACAGACAGAAACTAAACCAAAATACTTTGAGGATATGGGTTAACATTCATTGGGCCTCATGAAACAGCATATTCTTATCCTAAACCTTTCTTACTTTTTTGCTGTGCGGTTTGATCGTGTTCCAAGTCAGATTCACATCACTACACAAAATTGTTGTGAATTGCTTGTTTCAGCCATAGACTGTATAAGATATGGACGTAATCTCCGTGACTTCACCCATAGGTTTCTGAAGAGCCGTTGTGAAGCTCAAAGTTGGTGGCTCCGTCTGTCACCATCTTGGCAGTGCGACACAGCCTAAGTCACAGTTAATTAAAAAATGGGCAAAGAGGTGGTTCATCGGTGAAGCTGAGGCGGGCCCGGTAACTCAGCAGAACAGACAGCTAGCAGCTACCAACCCGGTACAACACCCACCTGTCACTCAAAGCGGCATGCCCTCTATTATGCCTGACTTTAAGCCTTAATACAATTTAAATGGGTGAGTTATATAAAAATGTATCCCCCGTACAGTTGACGTGAATGAGGATATTAGCTATATAGACCAAAACCTTTTTTTTGTACCAGGCTGTAAGCAGGTTTATTTCTGCTGTAAAGTTGGGGGTCTATGGAGATTGAATCGCTTTTGGAGTCAGCCTCAACTGGCCACTCAAAGAACTGCAGTTTTTGGCACTTCTGCATTCCAGCTTCATTTCTCAGCGTTGGAGGTTGCCACTTGGTTTCAGCCTGATGAATGCCATCTGTTCATGAAGAGGTGCACATTCATGAGATTTAATCATTATCATAATCACCCTTAAAATTGCCCTATAAGGCAACTTGTTCCGCTTTGGTTATGGGCAAGTAAAAAGAAGAATTTTGCATCTGTATATGACTCATACAACAGGTATGGAAACAAATGATCTTAAATCACTTGTTTGTGCCACTTAAGAACGAACCTATTCGCACAAGTGATTTTTTTTTTCATGAGACCCATTTTCCTGTCACAGTCTTAACAAAACGGGATGCGCCCTCGGCAGCACGATTCAAACTGGGCAGGATTCGGAAGCAGCATTCATGCTGTAAAGATGCATAAAGAACGGGTTGTACAGTACCTTCAAGTTTTCACAGTGGGAGTCTCCGTTGAGAGGTCGGGCAGTGAATGTGAGTTAATACAATCTTTTCTGTGTGTGTGAGAGTTCCTGTAGGGTTACATTGACCTCTTTGCCCACTCAGTGAAGAGGTAGCACCTCTATACACCTACGCACTACTTCCCGAGAAATCTTTATGACTCGAAATACACAAGCACGCACACATGCATGCACTCTTAAACTGATCTGCACACACAAATGACGTATTCCTGCTTATATATTTGACAAAATCACGTGTGGTTGCGTCAAACAAACGCACAAAAGCATCTTGCTGTTGCCATGCTGCATATAATACATATTCTGGGAGGAAAAAGTACTGGACACTCTCAATCTCCTGTGTCCATCATGATAAAGCCAAAAATGAGATTAAGCCACGAACTGGATGCCATTTTGGCTACAACCAAGTCCAGGTTTGCTTTTATTGGGGGACAGTTATTGTACTCAAAAGATAAAGGGACATTGGGCATCATTTTAAGCTTCGTAAGCCATTAAAAGTTTCTCTCTTGGGATAGTGCCAGACATTTACTTTTTCTGTAACTTTACATACAAGGAAGAGGTTTGTCACAAAAGGTTGTGACCTTTTGTATTTATGATTTTCCAAATCCCTTTCTTTATTCACTGTTTCCAACTTCTCTGTACAATACTGTGCTTCACCATTCATAACGCAACCCTTTATTTCCTTACTGTATTGTTCTTCAATTCGGAAATTTCATTGATGATGTAACCTAGTGTGACCTTTTGGTCAGTTGAAGTGAACAATGTTAAACTAAATGTCTGTCTCTCTCTCTCTCTCTCTCTCTCTCTCTCTCTCTCTCTCTCTCTCTCTCTCTCTCTCCTCCACAGAGTTATATTCATGGCAGCAGTCAGGCTCAGTTTGTGGCCGAGTCTCACATCATCCTTCTTCTGAGTATCCTTTCACCAACGCTTTGGTCTGTTTCTATGTTTCATGTGTCCAACATGAATTGAAACACGGTCCTGCAAAAAATGCAAATCATCCAGAGCAATTTTAACTCTCTGTGAATTGTCCAACAGCTCATCTTGTCAACACTTTCCTTTAATTCTCCCTTCGCCGACAAACAACACATAAGCCACCTTTATATGTCTGAAACAGCATCCAGTTTTTTCCGTCTGCTCCATTTCTTTTCCCGACACGAATGCTCTGTCATCTGTGTGCATTCTCCATAGGGAGGCTGCCTGCTGGACTGAAAAAACAGACAATACAAAGACAAGAGATTGTTCTCTTTTAACTTCACCTCCTTGCCTGATTTGTTCCAAATTCAACCCCTGATGATAGGCTGTGTCTGTGTGTCTCTCCGTGTGTGTATTTGCTTGTGTACTTTTGGCAGCATAGATGTTTCTGTTTGTGTTTGCCTTCTTCTCTGTCTGCTTGCGTATCTGTGTGCACTTGCACTGGTGCGTTTGTATGTGTGTGGGGGTAATGATACCGCTCATTCCTAGCTGTTGTGTTTGTCCCCGTGGGAAATAGCAGGTCCAAGGTCGCACCTGCTGCAGAGCAATATTTGTTTGTCCACGCTAACGCGGTTTATTTTTTTATTCTCTGCCCATCTGATTACATCTAAATGAAACACACATTCACACCTGCTGAAAAGCTAACACACCTACCCCTTGTTGTCTCTGCAGGTGGTGTAAACACATTTTATGACTGTCATAGATGCAGTTTCCCTATGGATGTAACCTTGAATAAGTCTTCATACGTGGGGTGCAAACAGGTACCACATGGAGTTGCATAATTATCCCATTTTAGGATGAAATAGAAACACAGATATACGTATCTCTCTCTGACAGAAGCAGCCGTATGATCTCTCCAAGTTTAAATGATCTACTGTATGTTTCAAAATAATCAGATGGGACAGGATCAATGAATTGCGTCAACCAAACATAAAACATTGCAGATCTATTTGCCATGGTAAAAAATCCCAGCTACTGACTCGGTGAAGACACAGTCACGCTGCACTATCTCAGGAATATTTCAATATCCTATCAGTCTCTTACCGTATAGTTTATGTCTTGTGTTTATTTATGTGTTTTCCCAAAAGAATGCTTAAAGCTGCTATCAGCAGCTTGCAGGCCTTCAAACTCCAGCAAAGACGACACCAAATCACATGTTTCTGAAGATTAATGCTGTTGTTTGTAAGTATGCAGTGAAAACTGTCTGACAGACCAGCTAACAGGAAGACAAACTTATTATTTATTGAAATGAAGTTTGATGGCATCAGCATGGTTACCTGACAGACCTCTTAATACCGGAGGATTGAAAATGTCTCCAGTCATGCTGGTTTTATAGTGTTTACCTCAATCCACCATAAAGATGATATAATATAAATATATCAATGTAAGAACATGGATTTCAGTTTTAAAGCAGATGTTTAATAATCTGAATCGAACATTCGTTTGTGTTCACAAATGATAAAATGCTTAAAAAAAGCTTCTAAAATTGACTATTTTTAATTTGCAGATTCGTTTCTGCTTTGTGCCAATTGTACAGTTTTTAGTTTTCTGCCAATGAAATCTCTAACCTTGGGCAGTTTCAATGGAGTGGACTAGAAGCATTTGATGAGCGGCCAACTTCTTTTCACTTTTTGTTTTGGTCATGTGCCCATAAACCAGTCCTGTCCAAAATTGTTAAATGTGAAATGTTCATGTTGTTGTAGCGGCCTCAGTTTTAAAGCTAGAAGTGAAGATAGAGGCATCATATGAAACCGAAAAACCTAAAGACTCCATTGGTACCAACCATGATTGGTGAGGAAAAATTGGCATGGCCATTTTCAAAGGGGTCCCTTGACCTCTGACCTCAAGATATGTGAATGAAAATGGGTTCTATGGGTACCCACGAGTCTCCCCTTTACAGACATGCCCACTTTATGATAATCACATGCAGTTTTGGGGCAAGTCATAGTCAAGTCAGCACACTGACACACTGACAGCTGTTGTTGCCTGTTGGGCTGTAGTTTGCCATGTTATGATATGAGCATATTTTTTATGCTAAATGCAGTACCTGTGAGGGTTTCTAGACAATATTTGTCATTGTTTTGTGTTGTTACTTGATTTTCAATAATTAATACATACATATATTTGCATTAAGTAGCATATTTGCCCACTCCCATTTTAATGAGAGTATTAAATACTTGACAAATCTCCCTTTAAAGTAAATTTTGAACAGATAAAAAAATTTGATTAATTTGCAATTAATAGCAATTAACTATGGACAATGTGATTAATCATGATTAGGGAATCGATTTTCATATATATATATATACATTATACATTATACATTATATATTATGTGTGTGTGTATGTGTGTGTGTGTGTGTATATATATATATATATATATACTGTATATTCTAATGATATACATGTGGATGTAGTGTGAATATGTACCAGGGCGATTAGGGTGCACCAAGACAGATGCAATAAATGCAGATGGCAGAACTACAAATCAGTGCAGTTGCATGCTCTTATAGACACTGATAGATATCCATTTGTTATGATGACTTCATTATCACAGTGTGGCAAAGCTTCCTACAAGCACCCAAACTGCCACCTCCCATGCTTCAGTTGTGTGTGTGGAGATATCTCTTGTGTTCGTGTGACGGCAGCGTATCATGTCTGTTACCGTATCATCAAGCGGATGCCTCAGTTTCCGCTCTGCACCTCCCCATGTGGCAGCCTTTGTTTGTGCACCCCGTCAGGGCTTCTTCAGTTCTGTGGATCTGTATGCAGCGCACGCCGGAGAAAAGAATCTGTAATTATAAGCCACCTGAGGCTGTGCTTTGCAGTGATTTTAAAACAGCTCAAGTGTTGAATGGAGCGCCGCTCGCTTCTGTTAAATAGAGACGTGCACAATATTGAATGAACTGTTCATGATGGAATGTTTGTCATTATTTCAACAAGCCATATAACTTAAACAATAGCTAAATACTACACGTGCCTAGTACAATTAGTAACAATTGGTCTCAATGTGCTTTGTATTTGCAGGTTAAAGATAATTTAAAATAAGCAGATCTCACAGTCACAGTGACTTTGTGTCACAAAATCTTGCCCGATTGACGATATGTTTTTCACCTTTGCAGCAATTATATCATCGTCTCCTCGTCAACAAGATTCAGAATCCACTCAGAATAAATAGTTTTTCCCGGTCTACAACTGTGTGCTATTGCAATGCATCACTATTCACCCTACTTTAGAGCATCATTTTCTACACAAGCGAGGGCCATGACCTGTGACATGTCTTCTCTGTGCCTTTGTCAGTCTATTATGTTTAGAGATTGGACTTGACATCACCACACTGTGTGGGCTTTACGGATAAAAGAAAACCCCATTGAATTGGGCATCCATTATGATGTTTACCGTAAGAAAAACATCATAATGCACCGCTGCAGATTCGATTCAATAGTAGAAAAAAAAGGGTGATTTAGTTTTGTGTTGCCACATGTTGCCATGTGATCTCTTGACCTATCTTGGAACAAAAATAGCACAACACTTTGTGATTCTTTGGAAAACACCTTTTCTCCTTTTTATAAAACTATATTAGGAAAAATAGGACAAGGGAGAATGACCTTTCAGCAAAGTCTCTCCTGTTTTAATTTTAGTTTTCTATCCCAGCATATAATGTACAGTATTGCAACACACCAGTATGTCCCTCATTATTAGCAGTTTAATTGACGCCTCTCACACAATCTCAACAAAACATGACGGTTGTGACCTTTAATTACATAGTATTTATTGTAAAGCTATTGTACTGGATTTATTGTAGTTTTTGTTCATGTTATTGTGTCCACACCTTTTATATATAATTTGTGCTGTCACAGTACCAGTGACTGATGTTCTTGCTAAGTTGTTTGAGTTCTCCTACTATGCACACATGTGCATATCTGTAAGTGCATAATGTGTGTCCGGCAGTTCTTCCCGGGGCAGTGTGTACTTCCAGCTTCTCCCTCCCCTGTATGCAAGTGTGTTGTTTCCTTGACAACCTTGTCCCAGATGCTGCAATCACCATGGGGATGGTGCTGCTAAATGAGGCTGCCACCTCCAAGGGAGACGTTGGAAAGAGGAGAAGTAAGTAGTGAATATTGTTTTCAGCTTCTTTTTTTTTCATTCTTATTGTCCCTGTTCTTTCCCCTTTCAAGCTCCAGTTTCTCAATTTTGGAGCGTTCTGAGTGAAGCAATTGTCAGGAGTGAAAGCAAGGTGTGTGTGTGTGTGTGTGTGTTTAAGCTGAGTGGCAAAGATGTTAGAGCCACCTTGTAACTACCAGGTAAGGTAATTTATCCTTGCAACACCCAATGTGTATGCATCAAAATCTGTGTTTCAAGAGGTGCAGCACTGTTGCTGGAGAGGTTAAAATTATTTTAGAAGAAACACACATCCTAGTAAAGTATTCATTCTCAAAAGATGTCTTGTAATTTATAACGGAGAAGATCTAGGTCTGTCGATTGATTAAAAGAAATGAACTAATCAATCGCACAATTTGCTGTGATTAATCACGATCAATTGGGGGTGTTTTCTTCTTAAGACTGAAGCTTGTAATAATGGATATTTAAATGTAAAATCACGGAATGAATGTAGAATCAACACAAAGGAAGAATATTGAAATTCAGGTATTCAATAGCATCTTTTTTATCACAGATCCTCTCCTGCTTAAGATTTCCAATAAAACCATCAAGGCCATCAAAATTAACTGCCAGCTTGAAAGGCATATTTCTTATATGCACATAACAGAAATAATAACAAAACCCAGGCCTTTATGTTAAAGTGCTAGTTGAATTTTAATTTCAAAACCATCAACGTCATTAAAATTAAATACCAGCTTAGAAGGCATACTTTCTGTATGCACTAATATAAATGATTAAAACTGAGAGTTCAGTGTGCTGAATCTTTTTCACTCCATAGAAACAATTGGGCTTAGTCCTTTCCATTCAGCCAGTTACTGAGACAGACCAGTCTGTTTACATTATCAGGGGAAATTATCAGCAAATAGTGTCGCTCTTCTGGTTTACTCACAGTTGGCGTAAGCTATTGCAGATTCCATTCAATGAAGTGTGCTGTGACGCCCAAGTAGTTGTCATTGCTCACAGAAGTCCAGTGATCCCCTGTGAGAGAGACGTCCTTTGCTTGCTCAAGCATGTTCATCCTCCGTGCCCTCTCTCGCCTTCATACGAAGTGTGTATTCTTGATGGTTCCTCTCAAGGGTTGATTCTAAGATGCAATGCAATTTCAATGAATTCTCTCAGTCTATCGTCTTTTACTGTGTTAATTTGGCGGCAGAGTTTAGCCAAAGCATTAGTTAACGTACCTTCTCACCTGACGCTCAGGAGGTAGAGCGGGTCGTGAGTATTTAGATTAGATCCCGATGGGCAAGTTCTCCCCTTGTATGGCAGCCTCTGCCATCAGTGTATGAATGTGTGTGTGTGAATGGATAGATGTTGGCATGTAGTGTAAAGCACTCTGAGTGGTCTGAAGGCTAGAAGGGCCACCTAAAACTCATCATCATTGTCCTTATCCATCTTTAGCCAGGATGGTTTGGTTTGACGGCACACGTTGTCACATACGTCAGCCCGCAACAGGAAGTAAACAAAACGCTGCTGCATTAATTGCGTTTTTTTTTTATTATTTCAAATTAATCGCAAAAATTAAATGCGACACGAGAAAAACTTACACACA